>BSBK01010092.1:30000-204314 GCA_027943335.1 Chamaecyparis obtusa
TATGATTAGGGTTGGGGTTTAGGTGAAGACATTTCTATTATAATAATATGTATAACTATGCTTCCTTTCATATAGATTTTGTTATAGTTTTTGTTTGTATTCACAACAAAATAAAATTCTTAAGCATTGAGAAAATTATATAGTTAAAAGTTTCTCAAACTAATTTTTAAAAAAAATGAAGACATTTTACTACATTTTATTGTTATATTATATAATCATATAGAAAGAAAGAAAATTCAAATCAAAATAATTGTATTGTATTTTAGCTTTGATTTTTTGTGGTGGATCCTATCCATCATTTGGGAGATAAAAATAACAACCTTCTCTTATATAATTTTTTTTTTTTTTTGATAGGTAATAGGCCGAAGCCAAGATCAACAAGGGCCTCAAGAAGACTTGAACCCTAGACCTCTCAATTGACAGGCTCGCAACTTACCATTGCATTATGCAATGTTCCCCTTCTCTTCTATAATATTAATAATATAGAAATAAAGAAAATTAAAATAGAAATAATTATATTGGATCTTGTCTTTTGATTTAAGTGATGGATCCTATATCTCATGAATGAAAGTAGAAACCTTTTATTTATTGGAAAATGAAAGTAACAATCTTATATTATATTTAAATATATTATAAATTCATTTAGAAGCCACAAAAAGGTAGCAACAATTATATTCCATCTTATCTTTGATTCAGTGGTAGAATCTATCTCTCATACTTACACCTCACATATTAGAAAATAAAAATGTGAACCTTTTATTTGTTGAAAAATAAATAGATAAAAAATATTAAAATAGGAACAACTATATCGGATGTCATCTTTTTAATCAATCATATCTTCATACATCTCATTCGTATAGCTCATATTCTCTCTAGATTTTAAGAATATGGAAAAAATAATTAAGTATATATAATTAATTGAAAATGATGAAAACATCTTTTTATTATCTCCAACAATTAAAGTATTGTATATTTTATTAAGTTTCTAAATTAAATTTGATTTGTTTAAATTTAGAAGTTACCAAATTTTATCAATGATAAAAAATAAAATTAATTTTTTTTAATAAATTAATATGTTAATGAAAGAGCATCATCTCTACTTCAAAATTTGTTGTAGATTTTTGTTTCTAAATTTGTTGTAGAAATATTTTACATAGCTATGAGGGTTCAGATAATGACTGGGCATTTGCAACTGGAGGGATTGGACAATAAATTAATGGCCTGCAAAGCTTCAGATAAATTAATGGCAATAAATTTACATAGTTGCGCCTATATCTCCAAATATTCAGATAATGCCCAATTTGGGATTTGCACATTGGTGTCCAAATTAAGTACTTTTTATTCAATAAATTATGGAGGATGTATTTTCAAATCTGCACAGAAAATAGGAGAACTATATTAAAAAACTACATAAATAAAATTATATTATCAACCACATAAAAAAACTATATTAAAAACTACATAAAATTTAATTACCAAGCTCTCCGAATCTCTACAATTTCTTGAAGCTCTCACATACAAAAGATCAAATCAAATAAGAAGAATGATTTCTTCAAGCTCTCCTCAAAATCTCTGCAATTTCTTCAAGCTTTCACCTGCAAAAGATCAAAGAATGAAATGAGGATGTTAGCACATGCAAAAAATTTCATGGTTGTAGCTTTTTCCCCCTGGTCTCTGTAGTTGTTTTTAGGTCTCTAGCCTTAAACCCTTGGTAAAAATTCAAAAATCTAGCCATTGTGTTCAAAAACCCTTTGTATTGTCTTGGCCCTATTCTAATTTGTTGTTACTTTTCGGGCCACTTAAAATATTTTTAGTGCATGTGCTTTAATATTTTATCACCTTGCGGGGTCAGCTGTTAATT
Organism: Chamaecyparis obtusa; assembly: GCA_027943335.1. Taxonomy (NCBI): domain Eukaryota; kingdom Viridiplantae; phylum Streptophyta; class Pinopsida; order Cupressales; family Cupressaceae; genus Chamaecyparis; species Chamaecyparis obtusa. The sequence goes on from BSBK01010092.1 coordinate 31,862, forward strand.
TTTCCTAAGTTTTTACCCCCAATGGCCTTTAATTTTTCCTATAGTCCTCAGCACCTAATTTTTTCCTAAAAGCCTAAGTCTCAGCAATTAATATTTCCTATGTTCTGGCTTAATATTTCCTGGGCCCACCTTTTTAACACCATCTTGATCCAATGGTTGTCACGAAAGCACAAGGGTTTTGTTAGAGGCTTGCACTTTTGCGACGATCATTGATTCATTTTCATGATGTAGCCTTTCTCTGCAGGTGGGACCACTGCCACATAAGCACAAGTGGTGATATCTTATTGGCCGAAAGAAAAGATGATATGGTGGGGTGGGGTCAAGTTGTCAGTCAATTGAAGATCTGGTGGTTGTCCTATGATCGCAAGGAATATTCTTCCCCTTCGCGATCATGCAACAGCCGTCGATTTGGAATCTAATGTAAAGGCTGTCAGTGGGTCCAAGGTAACATGTAAGCATAGTTGGTGTTATATGATTGGTCCATGTATTAACATGTTGGCAGTTGTCAGTGGGACTTAGTTTTTAGATGCGTCAGAGGGTCCTGACATTGTTAGTAGATTAGCGGCGGGCGTAAGTTCTTGTGAGATGTGTCAGAGGCTTAAGATCTTGCACCAACCATTCATTTTGTATCCTGTCATATGGTTGTCAGGGCAGGATAAGATTCTTTGATCGATGGTTGTCTTATGATCTGAGGGAATCTTGGAGGTCTATGTGAAGATGAGACAATCGTCAATTTTCTTGATGCAGGCCCAGTTAAGTTTCTTAGTCTTTTTGGCAGTTCTGATAAGGTGTTTAGCGGCCCAAATTTTTTTCAAAGGTTTCTCTTATTTGCGTGAAAAGATGATAGTTCTCTAAATGTTTTAGCAGTTCAGTGAACAAGCGTTCACATAATCACTAAACTATTTGGCGGAAAGGTAAAGTATTATGTGACTTGGAGGTATCCTTTAGTCACCAATTCGCTAAGTTTGGCTAGGGTCTTATTAACTGGTAAATCATAAAGACTGCAAAAAAGAGAGATCAGACGGTCACGACTTAAAGTTGATCAAGATTCAAATACAAACCACCGATTTGCTGCTGGCGCTTGGAAATGACCGTTGTTTTTCAAATTCAAATTTGCAAAGGGTTTCTCAGTGATAGAAAGGACAAGAATTGAATGCTTTCATGGTTGGATTTGATTTGTTTGGTGGTGCTTACTGTTACAGTGTGGTCCAAGGTGTTCCATGATCATTTGCAAGGGTCTGTACTATTTTTTTGTGCTCGAGGCATGCTGTAGGTGGCCAAACAAGTTGACATTTGGGCATTTTTATGGTTCTCAGTACCTTCTTAGTGAAATTATCATGATTGAGGATCACTCCGGGATTTGTTTTCTCCTAGTTGCTTGGGTTTCTTCCCCTGTATTTAAATTTTTGACTATTTTCAGTGGGTTGGGTGGTTGAAACCCTAACCCTAGTCACCCAAAGCTTGATGCATCCTCTTTGAGGATTCCAAGGTGACTAGTGGTGGTACATATTGAAAAGAGTAGTATTTTGTAAGCGTTGTTGTTGATGGTATTATACTAAGCAAGGAGAGCGTAGATTTTGGGTCTGTTTATTTGGCATTTTGTTGTTTGATGATGTACTAATTCTGCAAATTTTAATGAGAATAGAGTTGAATTCCAATTTCATAGTGGTGTATGTCTTCTTGTTTAGTTCTTGAGCTCATATATGTCAATTTCACAAATTGGGTTATCATATGGTAAACAAAGAGTATATTGAAATTATCTTTGAGTTCCTAACAAAGTAAGGATTAAAGTCTTTCAGGTAGTTACAGTGAGTTCATGGCTTGATAAGAATTTGATGTCCTAGTATGTGAGTGAGGGATAATAGGAAAAGCACTTATCCTGAATTCAAGTGTGTTTGAGTTAGGGTTTTTAGTTGATGTATGCTATTAGGTGACTCTATGCCCTGGTTAAGTCACTAATCCCTTCTCTAGAGGCAGTCCATCATCATCAATCACACATACATTCAAATGATAAAATCTTAAATCAATTAGTAAGGGGTATAGTTTTATATTATTTTGAGACTCCTTTGGAGAAGTGAGTCAAGGGTACACCTGCCTAAGCATTAAGGCTCAAAGTGTATGAGGATCTCATTGTTGATCCTTGTTAATTGGCCCTCTTCCTTGTAGACTTTGGAGTGGTGATAGAGTCAAAGTTATATTAAGGTTATCCATCAAAGTATAAATCTACAAGTTGAAGATTAAAGGGAACTCCCAACAAAATGGCGACTCTGCTGGGGAGAGTCTAGAGATAAAGGTTTTCAAAGTATACTCTTGTTTTCCTGTTGTATTTAGTTAAAGATTTCCCACTTTGGTGGGTGGCGACTCAAGAGGTTTAAACCAGTGTCATACTATAAATCATGGACAAAAGGAGGAATACTAGGTCCTTTGTCAGAAAGAATCTGGAGGTCACTCTGGAACAATTTCCTAGACAGGAGAAGAAGAGTTGGATCAAGAGAAATGGTGAGTCTACTAGTGCTCCCATAAGAGAATAAAGAAATACCACAGGTAGAGCACCACATGTTTCCTCAAGTGAGCAAGGTTCACAAGACAAAGTTTCTAGATCAGATGGTGGTCGCTCTAAAGATAGATTTTATGATACCCCAGAGGCTATATTTCAAGACAAGGGCCCATTGCCTACAGGTTAGAATGAACAAACCAGAGAGATGGGTTTGGAGATTGATTTAGATCTTGATGAGAATAATTTCAAAAGGGAGCCCATGAGACCATGGAAAGTGCATTTCCCATATCAGCATCCTACTGATGTGGAAGTGTCATCAAGCTCTGAAGACAACATGATATATCCACATGACCTAAATGCACTTAGGTTGCATTTGGAAAAGCAGGATGCCTTATACAAAAGGTTACAAGAGGAGAGAGAAGCTAAAAAATTAAATGCTCTCCTGGAGAGGCAATCTCTTTTAAGAAAGATTAATGAAATGAAGGAGAGAAACAAGATGCTTGCTTCTGCTCCTAGGGTGTTGCAGCATGATGTTTTTGGTGATCTTGAAGCTCTAAGAAGTGAGCAGGAATGCTTGTTGCAAGACTATGAGTTTGATGAAGAAGGCCTTGTGATCAGACAAGTGCAAAGTTATGCTCCTTTTCCTAAGGATAAGAATGGACATGAGATCACTAGGCCTACTATAGTTATTAATGAAAAAGGAAAGCAGAAGATGGTGGGTGTCCAAATAAGCAAACTAGTGACAATACCAGGGATCCCACCACCTAAATCAAATAGGGAGATAGAGATAGAAAGAAAAAGAAAATAGGATGAAGCTCTTGCTCAAGAGTTGGAAAGAGCTAAAGTTGATGCTGTTATTGCAGAGAAAAGAAGAAAGATCCAGTTCTTGAAGGCTTCATCAGCTAATGTTCACGGCCCTTTTGCTACTGAACTAGGTATGCCATCTATGAACAGTACTGTTCCACTTAGCAATGTTACTACTAGTAATCTAATTCCTAATGTATCTACCAAATCATTTGTTGATCCTAATAGATAGTCAAATGTGCAAGTGGGTAGGAATGTAGATAAAAATAATAATTCTAGTGGGAACACTAGTTTAGGATTTCAAGGAAGACCTATGCAATTAGAAGGCTATAGGCAAATTAGTTTTGATGGAATACCAAGCTACCTGAATGCTTTTCCAAATGATATAAGAGATAAGGTACCTAAGTTTTTTGGTAATAATGCTATTAGTTGTGAGGAGGATCTTAGGCTATTTATTGATATGCTTAATGATTATGAGGTAGAGCATGAGGATGTAGTCATGAAGTTGTTTGTTCAATCTCTAATGGAGGATGCTAGAGATTGGTTTAAAAGACTTCCTGATAAATGTATTGATACTTGGGATTCCTTTGAGAGATGTTTTAAAGAGAAATATGGTGATAGGCCTAATGCTAGTATCATGCTGAATGAATTCAATACCATAAGGAAAAATTAGAATGAGTCTGCAGCTGAATTCAACATGAGATTTCAGAAGGGTATGCATAAGTTGTTCCAAGTTATGCGGTTAGATGACAATGTTTGTCTAACTATGTACTTCAATGCATTTGATGGAAAGATGGGATACTTGTTGAGGGACAAAGAACCAAGAACTCTTAGAGATGCTTTTAGGATTGCTATCAATATTGAGAACAATATGAAGATATCAGGGAAGTTGGGTGGGAAGAGAGATGACCCTAAGTTGTTTGGGGACAAGAAATACAAAAAAGAAAATGATAGGGATGTTGGAACTAGGAGGCAAGAAGAAGATAAATTGGATAAGGTTCTCAATGCATTGAAAGATTTGAAGGCACCTGCAAATAGGAACATCAGTGCTCCTGTTAGTGCTCAAATCTGCAGATTATCAAATACTCTTATAATCTCAATGGACATAATCTAGCAAGATGCAAACACTAAGGTAATAAGGTTAGAAAACCTTCTTCACTTTGAGTATGAATACTCAGGTGGGTGTACCTATACCAATTCACAGTTTTGACTGAGCTTTGAATTGTGAACTAGCTCCTTCACTGTTCTGTCCTCGCTTCCAAACTCAACTCAATAAGATGAGAGAACTCTAAGTATGGCCCATATTATCCTGATACACAATATTATGATGGAAATCATGAAAGCAACAACATGAAACAATGGCTTAAGGATATTCATCCTTCTTCTTTCTAGAGTTGAACTCAAGGAAGGTTAACCTCATTCAGTGCTTCTACAAAGCATTACAAAGCATATCTATGAACTTGTCATAGAATGATTTAGGTTTGCGATTGTACAAATAAAGTAAAATGAAATGGTTATTTAGATTTAGGGTGGCAAATCAGTGTAAATAGATCTGAAACCAGTGCCTTATCCACTTAGGCGATAGAGTCAAACCCTACCTCTGCATATAACTATCAAAACTAATTTCCTAAAACTCAAATGACATGCCTAACATACCATCCTTTTAATTCCTAGTACTGTCATCAAATTCATACATGGATTAGTCATTCCTAGAGATCTCCCCTAAGATTTTACTCTTTCCTTGAAAGAAACTTAAGCTTAACCCCTATATTCACCTTGTAAATAATGCATTTAAGAAAGCCTTGTGATTTAAACACATAAGAAAACTAACACATTCCATAAACAAAGACAGAAAAATAGTAGTAACAGAGCTTCAATGTTTTTTATTAATGGTCAAAATGCATAGATATAGTATCCTCTCACTTTTAGAAAATAAGGTTTTATATTCAGAACCTTTCTTACAAAGTATTTTCAACCACCTCCCAAAAGAGTAAAAACTTACTATTATATAACATAGCCATCTTGGAATCCTCGAAAGGATGCAACAAGCTTGGGATGGCTAGAAAAGATCCTACACTAGAGACAAGATTACAAACTGACAAACAGATTGTAACAACATATTACAAAAATCTTTTCTCAATAATTCCGTAGGTGGCATCTTTGTCTAAAGATATTTAAGAGCAATTGCTGAATTTATCGCATGAATGATGACCACCATTCTGGCTAACTTACATCATCCTTTGTTTGAAACTTTCTCTCCCTCAATTTTTGGATCAGGTGCCATCTGCAGCTCTATTCTTCCTCTTCCTCTATAAGTTGCACAACTGGCCTCTTTTTCTTCTTTATTGTTAGCTTCTCCCAAGTTGCTACTTCATCATCCAATGGCCAGTTGTAAGTCTACAATTCTTGTAACAAGCTGACTTGCTTATCCCACATGGAGTCAGTTATATTTTTGGCTTCTGCCACAAAGCGTATGCAATTATTTTCAATTTTAAAAAGATTGTCAATTATGCTATTACACCTCTCAAAATCCAAAGTGTTGTCACTATTAAGGAAAGCATCTTGTGTAATCACCAACTGATCCATTGATAGTTTCCATTCCTCCAACTTCATCAAGTTTCCATTGACATCACATACTGCAGGTAGATACTTGCTATAATGTTTATCAAACATAAACAACTTAACCCTCACCTGGTTGGACTTACCTTTAAAAAACTTTGAAACAACATTGATTAAGCCAATCTTCTCAAAAACTTCTCTAACTATTCCAGGGATCTCAAGCTTATGCTCCTGTAGACTATCAAGTTTATCAAACAAAAAACTTCTTCCAGACCAAACGCTATGAAGTGGCTCCAAAGCAGCCAATGATTCATTTATCTTTCAGTTGGTCTGGTGCAATTGGCTGACTGATTGATAAACTGTATCCATTTTCTGTATTATCTTATCTCGCCTGTATTGCACAATCTTTGACATGGTGTCCAAAGATGCCTCTATCCTTATCTTATCCAAATCTTCAGTAAGTCCCTTAGGTACTTCTTCATCAATTTGAATTGGGACCTCAATCTACACAGGGGGGACAACAATTACCTTCGAAGCTTCTTCAAGCTTAACTTTTATCTCTGCCAATTCATCTTCTAGCTGCTTGATTTTCATCAATTTTAAGTCTCTATCCTTGGCCACTAGGTTTGCACTTTCAAACAACTTCGAGTACCTTTCAGATAATTGAGCTATTTTTGCCTCATTCAGGTTAGCCCAATGAGTTATTGCCTTAGAAACTTCAAGGTCAGTTGTATTCTGCACAGTCCAAATAATCTGATTCCCTTCCATTTTATCCTCTATACTCAATAGAGATGGCTTTTGAGTCCTAGGGGCCATGGATCACATTGCAATAGCTTGAGACTTAGGGTCATAGCAACTTCCTCTTGTCATATCACCAATGTGAACCTCATATGATAGGCTGCCCTACGCTTGCTTTCTTATTTGATCTATGATGAAAGCAGAAGTTAGATCCCATCCTGGAGTCAATAGCATTCCTCTTGACTTGACCAGTTGTCTAGCTTCATCTGCAGTTATGGGATCAAGGCTAGGATCATAAGAATTTAAGGCTCTCAATGTCTCTTCACTTCGCTCCATACGTTTAGGCAGAAGTTTCCCCACTTCTTGTTGCTTATTCCAAACAAGGAAACTCTTGAATTCATCAGTTTTAATAAACTGGTCATCACTAAAAAATTCCTCCTGATAGACCTCTCTAATATCCTTTTTTGACCACAGGGACTGTTCCTTATCTATTTCATCAGTGGCCACCTTCTTTCCTTCTCTTATTGGTTTTCTCAATTGGTGATGGTAAACCCTATCACCTGGCACTAGAGCAGATGCTCTATCAATTGTTCTCTTTTGTTTTTCCTGCCTTGAAGGCTATCCTACCTTAAGCCTCTATTTCTTCAAGGGTGGCTTTGGAGCATCCCCTATTTCTGGTTGGTCTTTAGTAGGCCTAACACTTTGTACATCTTCCATTTGTGGTGGGTTGTTCCCTTCCTCTGACTCATTAGAAAACTCCTCTTGATTAGAAGATGAATAGTCTTTCCTTTTCTTTGGTTGACTCTGGTCAATCAACTTCTCCAACTGATTTGATAGAGTGTCATGCATCTCTATCATCTTGTCAATTCTTTCTAAATAGGGAAGGTCAGGGAAGAAACCCTCAAAAGAAAGATGGGTTGCCATCACTTGTTTTGACAAGTCTATCAAATCAAAGTACCTGTTCCATCTCCTTTTGACCTCATCATCATCAATGATGTTTCTGACTACATCTTCCCCATCCAAGCCTTCATTTTCTTTGTTGACACCAATGTTTGGGATGTAGAGCATCCTAGTAGTTTTGATAAAGCCCTCAGGATCTACATGTCTACAAGCACCAGTAGCCATTTTGAACAGATTTAACCATGTAGTAATTTGAGGAAATGCCCTCTTTCCTTTCAGGAAGTCACCTATCTTGAATTGCCTAGGTGTGAATGTACCCTTCTTGTGAGGGGCTAGAAGTTCTTTGTCTATCCACATCAACTACCACACAAATTCCAAACAAGAAACCCTTGGAGGCACCAATTTTGGTAACAAATGTGGGGGTTGTGAGCAACCGTAGACTCTCAAAATTGTAGCATTCTCCCCCAAGTAAAAATCACCCCAATTGTGATCTCCCTCCCATTTGTTCACAAACTACACTGGTCGTAGGAGCCTAAGGACCCTTGGAGATATCCTTGCAGTATTGACACCTAACATCCTTATAAGAGGATAAACAATGAAATTCTGAAACATACAAAAATTCCCCTCATTGGAAGTAGAATTCCACTTCCTCAACCATAATTGCACCGGATTGTACTGGCCTTCAAAGTTGAACCTTGGCTTCAGCATGTTTGAATAAAAATTATGTTGAAGATCAAAATTGGGCTCTTACTATCCTTGACAAAAACCAAACCCTCATGCATTCTATCAATGACATACTGAATGTAATCATAGTCAGTATTAACCAAAGAATTCTGGATGTCTGGGATAATCATCAAAAGATCAGCTGGTAAAAACTCTGCATCCCCATCAATTCCCAAAACCCTACACAACCCATAACAAGTTTGCTTCATGTAATGCTGAAGGGATTTAAATTGGTAAGGGGCATTCATGTGAGCAGGGAGGGGAGCTATATACTTATCCTATTTTGGGATATGCTTAGCTATTTGGTCCTTCACTATCCCTATGTTCTTCTTGTACCTCTCCTTTTCTTTGCTCAGGTCAATTTTAGTAGAAGTGGATGTATAGACATTAAAAGCCTTCATGAATGAACCCCTATCAAGGGTAACCAAAGTTGACTGGTCCTCTTTCCTAATAGTCTTAGAAATAGGGTCGTAATGCCTAGCTAGAGAAACAATTAAATCCGCATCTAGGAATACATCAGGCACTACTAATTTCCCTAACCCCAAAGCCCAACCATTACATACAGGGCTATGACTATCTCTATTTTTATAAAAGAAGTTGAAGATAGTATAACCTATGCTATTCGGTGTGATAGGATCTCTGCAAAACCCTAGAACATCTTCGAAAATGTCATCAAGAGATCTTTTGTTCTGACTGGAACTAGGTAGCAATTTCAAAAAATCATCTGAATAATTGGGCTTGCCCTTGTCTTCACCACCTTTAGATTTTGCTTCACTACTGGAAGATGTTGTGCTTCTCTTAGGTTGACTCATCTTTGCTACAGAATTATCTTCAATCTTTGCAAAATGGATTCACTTGGCACTCCAAAATCACTTCAGAATGACACAATTCTCTTTGAATGATTTTGGACACAGGAAACAATGAGCTTAACTTATTTATCAATGCAGATCTAGTGTGTACAACTACCACAATCATTGCAAATCTCCTTAATTGCTCCCGCATTCAATTTCGCATGTCACCAGTTTTCAAAATGGAGCTAGCCGATGCACAGATGTTGACAGATAGATTTTAAAAACTCAAAAACAAGGCAAAGAGGCAAATGATTAAGATCCTCCACTTTAAACCTATTTACGTCATGCAATCTTCCTTTGAAACTAATTGGATGGCTCATTAGTTTACTTTCTAGCTTGATACTATACTTTATCCACGCAGGCAACGATCCCTTTTCTTTTCTTTTATTACCTTTTCCAACTGGGCCCATTTAGCTAATCTACGACTGAAAGCCTCTCATGATCACTGAATGCAATGTTAACCCTAGCATATATTCAGAGAACTAGCGACCAAAGCCTTCACGGGTTCTCGAAATGAAATCCTTAACTCATGATACTTTTCACGAATTAGCGAACATAGTGACACCCTTCGAGCACTTGACTACAGTTATCATTTGGCAAACCAGTGAACAAAGCCATCTTGCATTCTCTTAATGTCCTGGCTAACTGTTAAATCTTTTGGAGATTCAGTGAACAAAGGGTTCACACTTCACTTAATGGATCACTTAACCGCTAAATTACTTGGAGAACTGGCGAAGCCTTTACTCTCTGAATCGCTGAATCTTTACTTTACCATCATCTTTACTCTGAGATTCTGAATGAACCATTGATCTTGTCGATGATCTACGACTATTGCCAGTTCACTGAAATATTTGATCCTTGGTCATAAGATTACGAGATTTAACAAACATAGGGTTCACTGAATCACTAGATCATATTAAACACTCAATATTTCAATCCGTGATTAAGCGACTGAAGACTCAAAACTTTGGTGACCCTTTTATTGACACATTCGCCAAATGATTATGCCCTTTACCTTTCCTTTTAGAGAACCCATGACCACATGATTCACTGAATCGCTAAATCATTTAGCTTCTTACTAATTTATTCTGAGAACAAGCGAACACTTGAAACAACCCGTTCCGGCAAATTCTTCATACCAAACTGTTGGGGCCGCCAAACTTAGAAGTCTTCACACAGTCGCTCATTCACCAAATGAAACATGTAGGACCCAATAATATCTGAGATTAAACCACAACCATCGATCCTGACAATGATCTACGATATTCGCCAAGTCACTAGGTTATTTTGCCCTTAACCGCTAGATTCAGAGAATGAGCGATAACCGTTGTCACCAAGTCGCTGAGTGTAAGAAAAAAACTGCCAAGGAATATGTGAATTGGAGATAATGCATTCATTGAATCGCTAGATGTTTTCTGATAACCACTGGATATTTGGAGACTACGCAAATAAAGACAACACTTAGCATTTTTAACACATTTTCTAGTTTGCTAAATAGATTATATACACGACATAACAATACGCGACTTGGTGACTAACTAAGGAAAAAGCCACATGCACTTTTTAAAAAAAACTTAAGGAACCTAAAAGCAATGATGAATTAGAAGATTTTAAAGCGAGTTTTTACATGACTTCCAAATTTCTTCGAGGATAAAACCCTAGGGGAGCTATTTTCAAACCTGGTTATGATAATTTCCTGTGAAGAAATTCTGACACCTGGACCAATCAAAACACCTAGAAGGAGATTTAACCCAAAATTTTGACACAGACCTTAGAAAATTAAGAATATATCCAATAGTGGCTCTATCTGAGGATGCTTGATTGCAAGATCATAGAAAGAACTTACGAATCTCTGGGAGGCAGACCACAAAACCTTAACCTAAAATAGGAAACAAACACACAATAGAAACAAACACACCTATACATATATACAAACCTACTGTGCATGGAAAAAGAATTAACTAAAGAAAAATTTCAGGAACTGTCCATGCACTAGCAATTCCTGCTCTTCACCATCTAGATTTTGCAAGAAATATGAGTCCTTACCATGGGTCTGATGAACAATATAAGGTCCCATCCACAAAGACTCAATTATTTTGTGTTTCCCTTTATCTTCAGCCCTAGCATTCCATTGGAGAACCATATCACCAGGCTGGAATTTTCTCACAGTTTCTCTCTTATCAAAAAGATATTTCATCTTCTGCTACAACTTCATATTTTCCTTTTGTCCCTCCCTCCTAATCTCATCTAATTCAATCAGCTGAACCATTTTGTCCTATAGTGGATCACTGATTTCCATGTCCTCTTCTTGCATAAACTTATAGATTGGAAGGAGGTTATTTACTGGCAATCTTGATTTAGCACCATATACCATTTCAAAAGGGGACTTACCAGTAGCCCTCTTCTCAGAAATTCTATCAGCCCATAGTGCTAACTTTAATTTTACATGCCAGCTTCTCTTATTCTTTTCTAGGGTTTTCTTCAAAATCTGTAAAATACTCTTGTTGCTGGATTCAGCCTGTCCATTGGCCTGTGCATGATAAGGGGACAAGTAAGACAATACTATGCCCATTTCTAAACATAAATTAGTAATCTCCTGTGACCTAAAGCTCATAGCATTGTCAACAACCAGTTTAACAGGGACACCAAATCTAGTGATTATATTGTTCATAAAAAATTCAATTATAACAGCACTGGTTTCCTTTTTGGTTGGAATGGCTTCAATCCATTTGGTAAAATAATCAGTAGCCACCAAAATGTGACTATGTCCCCCACTAGACTTCTCAGAGAACTCTCCAATAAAATTCATACCCCACATTGCAAAAGGAGCTTCTGCAACAACAGGGCTCAATAATAATGCACCTGAGAACTTCAATTTTTTAGAGAACCTTTGAAAAGGTTCACATTTCCTCACATAAGAATGAGTGTCTTTGAACAACACAGGCCAATAGTATCCTGCTCTTAAGATTTTATGAGCTATTGATCAAGCAGAATGATGTCCTCCACACATTCCAGAGTGCATTTCCTTCAACATTTTCTCTGATTGGTGCTTATCCAGACAAAAGAGTAAAATACCATCATTATCTTTCTAGTACAAATCACCCTGGATCAACACATATCTCTGAGCTTGCAATCTTAGACTCCTTTGATTATCATTCAAGTTAGGTGGACATTTAGCATTTTTAATAAAATAAATAACATCCTTGTACCAGGGTTGCATTTCAATACTAGTAATCATATCAATGTTAGCAGCAACATTATTTACCTAAACAAGGTCCATATTTTCCTCAATCATTAACTTAGGAAGTTCCAATCCTCTCACCAATTTGGTAATATGAATTTCCAGGTCAAACTCTTGAATCCTGTTTATCCATTTGCACCTCTTTCCTATGACTTCACTCTATGTTAAGATATCCTTTACTACAGCATGAGGCACATAAGCACTAACCTTTGCACAGACCAGATATGGTCTAAAAGCTTTGACTGCCTTCACAAGTGCACAGGCTTGCTTTTCCATTAGTTCATAATTTAATTCAGCAGATTGTAATGACTTGCTAAAAAAGGCTATAGGATGCTCATATCCTTCTTGATCCTTTTGCAAAAGGATAGCTGCAATAGTATGAAAAGATGTAAAAGAAAATAGAGAAAATGGTTTCAAGTAATCAGGTGATACCAACACCGAGGCCTCTTGAATTGCTTGTTTGATTTTTACAAAAGCTTGCTGAGCTTCAAGGTTCCGTTCAAACTTCACTTCCTTCTTTAGGAACTTCACTATGGGCTTGACCAATTCTACAAAGTTAGCAATAAATCTTCTTACAAAATTAATCTGTCCCAAGAATGACTGCACACCTTTTATGTTCTTTGGTGGAGGGACCTTTTTAATTGCCTCTACTCTTTCAGGATCAATCCTGACTCCTTCTTTTGACACTATGTGTCCAAGTAACTTCCCCTTTGTCACAGCAAATTGACACTTTTTGGGATTCAAGGACACACCAAATTCTAAGGCCTTAAGAATGACCTTCTCCAAATGGGAAAAATGATCCTCAGCTTTCTTGGAATAAGTAGTGAGATCATCTTGATAAACAACCATTAAAACATTTATCAACTCCTCAAATGCAACACCCATGGCTCTCTAAAATGTTGCTCCAGCATTTTTCAGACCAAAAGGCATGCGAACATATACATATGTTCCCCATGGGGTTGTAAAGGTTGTCTTAAATTGTTCTGATTCTTTGACCAGCACTTGATTATACCTGGAGAAACCATCCATCATTGACAAGAGTTCACATCTAGTCACCCTATGCAGCATAGCCTCCATATTGGGCAATCCATAGTTATCCTTAAGTGAAGCCACATTCAGGTTCCTGAAATCAACACAGAGCCTAATATCACCGTTCTTTTTCCTTACTGGCACAAGATTCAAAACCCAAGTTGAGTGCCTAATTGGTTCAATAATACCAACATCTCTCAGTTTTGTCAACTCAACTTGCATCTTGGTAGCCAATAAAGGGTTAATGGGTCTCTGCTTCTGTCTAAAAGGCCTGGTTTCCTCTTTTAGAGGAATTTCATGCTAAAATAGGTCAGACCTATAAGCTTTGAGGTCATCATAGGACCAGGCAAATACATGCTTGTATTTTTTTAAAAGTCTTATCAAATTTCCTCTGATCTCTTTGCTCAGTTTCTTGCCAATGTATACCATTTGTGGGGAGTTTTCTGAACCCAAGTTTATTTCCTCTAAGTCCTCCATTTTAGTGTTAGACTTTTGAGACAGAAAACCATCATTTATTTTAAACATCCCTTCCAATTCCACTAACCCTTTAGGTATGTGATTTGAAGGTAATTGCACTATCTCATTTCCCATGATGCATTCTTTTCCTTCAACACATTGTTTTATCTCATTAAAATCTATTTGCTGACCATCATATTGATCAAGGCCTTGAAGGAACCTAAGGATATCTAATTCATCCTCAAAAACTTGCCAATTATATACATTATCAGGCACTGCAGGCCTATGTTGGAAATATTCAGGAATTAACCAAGTTACTGAGAGGGGAGGGGTGAATCAGTAACTCCAAATTCTCTTCTAATTTTAACATGTATTTTACTTTTAACCTTTGCATACAGAAAGCATGAAACTTAAAAAGCATTCACAATAAAGACACATGGATTTGGTTACCCAGAAACCTTCCAAAAGAAAGTAAAACTGGGGTGGGGATGAAACCCACAAAGCTTTAATACTGCAGAATAAAGTTGGCCGGTTAAGGCTTACAATTTGATCACTTCCGATGATCTGCCCTGTTAGGAGCAATAAGGATTGCTAAATCCACCCTGTTAAAGGATTTACAAACATACAGTGAAGTATGCACTCGGTAAAGAGATTTATACAAAGACTGTTAAGTCTACCCGGTTAAAGGATTTAGTACTGATTCACCTGTTAGAATGAAACAGTAGATCTCTGCTTTGCAACTGGATTGCTGAATGAGATTCGCTGATGTACTGATCACCTTCTGTGATGAATTTGTCTTTTCTGTATCTTATACTTCTGAAGCCTTCTGCAATTCGCTTATTTCTGCCTTTGTTACTCTTTTATATATTCTATATCATATATTTCATTACTTGTGCATATTTCTTTTATTTCTACATCATTGTTTATATACAGGTTTCAAACAATTAATTACAATTAAAATTGCACAGTCGGCTTGACAAATAAACACAAGTGCTACTAAGTCGGCCCAAATATGGTTACTCGGTTCCTTCACACTGACTCGGTGACTTTCTGATACTCGGCGTCCACTGCATTACTCGGCATCGTCATGCACTCGGTAGAAGTGAAGGCACGGTTCATACTGATCACTCGGTAGGTATTGAACTCGGTAAGCATTGGTGACTCGGTAGACAAGATGTTACTCGGTTTTCATTGTCCTGATCGGTTTGTACTAACTTGCTCGGTTTCCACTGTCTGCTCGGTTTGCACTGTCTGCTCGGTTTGCACTGTCTGCTCGGTTTGCACTGTCTGCTCAGTTTACATTGTCTGCTCGGTTTGCACTGTCTACTCAGTTTGCACTGTCTGCTCGGTTTGCACTGTCTACTCGGTTTACACTGTCTGCTCGGTTTGCACTGTCTGCTCGGTTTGCACTGTCTGCTCGGTTTTACACTGTCTTCTCGGTTTACACTGAGAATGCTAATAAGTGTTGTTACTAGTGGCAATACTGCTTAATGCCAACAATCTCCCCCTTTGGCATTAGTGACAAAAACACTTATTGGCCAAAATTTATATACACCGAATCATGCTGAGTTTTATTTTGATTTTTCAAAATTTGTCTTTGTTATAGGGCTATATACATTGTCTCCCCCTTTCAATGTGCTAACTGTTTCTTATACAAATCTATACAGTATACATCTCTCTCCTTCTATACATATCTCCCCCTTTTTGACGATAATGCCAAAGGTGCATATATAATTTATTTACAGAGAGAATCCAAAATTTGATAAGAAATCAGAATGTACCTTCATTATTAGTGCCAGGGTTCTGTCCCAACTTTCTTGCAGAATCTTACATGTTTGTATGGCAATTTGGATTTCTGCAGAGAGTTCAATCATGTGATCTGCTATGGAGAACTGATTGTCATGAATCAATGTTCTGGAATGTTCAATGTGCTTATACATTGTATTCATGATGGGAAGGATCATGTGTTGGATGTCTAGCAGTGTGGACCGGATCCTTGAGTCTTCTTTCAATAGATCAGACTGCATATTGGATAGATGTGAAATTTTCATGTGATGAGCAGAGCTTGAACTTGGTTCAAGTTGCAGCTTCTATATGCTAATCTTCATATCCTCATCCATTTTATTCATTTTATTTTTGACATCCTTTGTGAACTCGGCAAAATTGCATAGTCTGGCCAAAAGAGAGGTAGCATTCGAATAAATAGACTCTGTGTTAGACAAAACTGAAGACAATTCCACTTGGTTAATAGCTATGTGCTGAGCAATGTGCTCAAGCACTTTATTGTTGAATCTCTTCTCGGCTCTTTCAACTAACTTTTCTGTCCCGGATGAGTCCTCATTGTATTTCTCAACTGCTTCTGCCAATTGTAACAAAACATGCTGGGAGGAGTTTACTTTAATGCCTAATGCATCAGACAAAATTTCCTTAGCATCCTTGATGATTTGATACTCCTTGTCTCTCTCCTCCTTAAGCTTCTTTTGTTTTGCTTTCCTTTGGAGGATCTCACCTATATTCTGCATCTGGTCTGCTGAGAGATTTGCAAAATCTAGAGTAGGAATCTCTATCTCTTCGTCTAGGTCTATATCCTCAACTATATTTTTACCCAAAAATTTTATACTCGGTAGAGCCTTAGGCTTATCTGTACTTAATGCTCTTGTAGTAGTGATAGTAGATAAAATAGGGCTGGCTATTGATACTGGTATACTTTCTACTGGAGAACTTACAATATTTACACTTGATGATTCAAAAGCTGGAAAACTTACTGGTACAGGAGACTGCAGCTCGGTAGAAGAAATGGTAGCTGCCTCTGATGTTGCTAGGGATGATTGGACAAATGTGGAAGTTGTCACAACCATGCTTGAAGGTGTCTCTGGGCTGGATGTAGAGACTTTCACTGGAGAGGTAGGAAGGGATGCAATGACTTCTGCTGCTATCCTTACAGTATCATCTACCTCGGTGTCTTCTTCTTGCTCATCGCTGTCATCTTCAATATCCTTTATAAGTACAGTTTCAATGCTCGGTTGGTGAAGGTGGTAAATGTTCTTCCATGTGGCTTTTGCAGCCTTCACAACCGATTCAATATTGTTGATCAAAATCAAACAAGTATTGAACTTCAGTGTCATCTTGTTTTCATTCTCTTTTAGTGCCTTCTTCACTTCATCATTGTTCAGGCTCGGCATCAACTGTCTTAGGTTTTGATCAAATATGTCTATTCCAGTTTGCCTTGCATTGCTCCATCTCATTCTTATCGGATTCAATAGAACTGCAGGAACCTGTGGGGTAATTTCTTCAGGAGAGTATTTCCACTGTCCCATCTTCTCAACAATAGCATCTTCTATTTCCTTCTGCTCTGCTTCCGATCTAGTTTCATATCTCAAGGATTTTATGTTACTTACTCCAGATCCTGATCCATCTCTGAAGAGTTTGAGCTTTTCTTGAAGGGTTAGAGGAGGCCTTTTGAATACTATGTCCTTATCTGCCTTTTCTGCCTTGTCTGCCTTTCCTCTTGAATTTCTCCTTGTGAACACAGCAGTGGGAGACACAGATGCCTTAGTGATAAAAACTTTTCCTTTCTTCTTTGCAGGTTCTGGTTCCTCTGTTTTCTCATCCTTTTCCTCTTCTTTTTCACCTATTTCTTCTTTCTCCTCGGTTATCATTTGCATTTTAGCTATTCTTTTCTTTCCTTTGTTTACCGCCTGTGGAAGCTTTATGCTTAGTTCAATTCTCATCTTAGCTTCATCATATGTTCCAAAATATGGAGCTTTGGGATTGACAGGCTGATTTAGAAGTGCTTCAATAATGTTCTTGGTTTCATCAATATTTACCTCATAAGGAAGAGGTTTTGCATACACAGTTCTTGGTTTAACTGCTTGAATATACACATTATCACAATCTACCATAAAACAGATGTCATCTTTGTAATCT
Source organism: Chamaecyparis obtusa (assembly GCA_027943335.1). Lineage (NCBI taxonomy): Eukaryota > Viridiplantae > Streptophyta > Pinopsida > Cupressales > Cupressaceae > Chamaecyparis > Chamaecyparis obtusa. Next base: position 49,587 of record BSBK01010092.1, read on the forward strand.
TCCACCAACTTCTGTGGAATCCGGAATCTGTCATTCATTTTCTCTTTGAAAGACTCAAAATAATTATCCATGATGCTTTCAAAGTTTTCACCCATTTCTGCGATGTATTCATTAATTTCATAAAGTACAGGCACATCTTTTCTCCATACAACTTTTCCTTTTGAAGGGAAGAATTTCTGAACATAGAAGAATAAACAGACTATCAAAGATCCAAACTTACATGGATTGTTTTTGGAAGTTTTGATGCTTTCCATGTTCTTGTTGAACTGTTTCAACAATAAGTCTGCTAGGTCAAATGTCAAGTTGTTTTTGACCACTTTGTATGCTAGGTCAACAGCTTCACATGAGACACTGTTCTGTCGACTAGAACTGTAAATCTTGTGTGCAATGATATGTGTACCAAACTTCAGTTTGGCGTCGGTAATGCTGCTAACCTTCATGCCTCTACCATCCCACTCGGCTAGGGTTTTCTTTTCTAGTTCCGTCCGACCTAGGGTTTTGGTAGTTTTCGCTTTGTTCAACATGGGAAGATCGGTAACTTCATGAATCATTTTCCTTGTAATCTCAATAGGTTGCTCAAGCCAAATCTTGCCATCGTGTACTCAGCTGAGAATGTACCTAACCCATTTATCTCAAAAGTTTCGAGGAAGATGTGCAATGTGGACTAAACCCTTATCTTCCAGATGTTTGTGCTCGGGTTTCAAGGTACCATCCACACATAGTTCCTCACGCACAATGTCTAGTTCTAGGTTTCCCATTTCTTGAATAGAACAGTTAAAATGATTACGGATATCGTTGATAAGCAGTACCTTAGGAGGAATCTGAGATTGAGCTCCGTTCGGATCTAGGGCGGCTGCAACTGCGGGCACGATCTTAAAATCTGGTGCTTTCCACTCCCCTTGGACTAACATGTCTGATCCTTTCTTCGCTGAGGTGCTGGATGATGCCATGGTAGCTCACAGAAAATTCCTTTCGCAAGAGTATTAAATCGCCGGGTTGCCCTTGAAGTTTTCTGCTCTCAAAGTGCTTAAAGATTCGCGGTGAAGAATGAGTTCGATTACTTGCTTTTTGTTTAAAATTCTGTCATTAATGCTCATTTCAAATTAGGGTAGGAATTCTGACAGACTGTCACCCACCAAGAATTAATTGCTCGGAAGAGACTTCGCAACTCGGTGAACTCGAGAATTCATAATGCTCCGACCTCGCTCGGTGAAGACTATACCGACCTCGCTCGGTGAAGACTATACCGACCTCGCTCGGTGAAGACTATACCGACCTCGCTGAGATTTCACTGCATCTTGCATGCTAATTTAGACTTTTCTTTTAATTTCGGTTCTGGAACTGTTTGAGATTGATCTATGAGAGTACAGTTCCAGTGCTTCCTTGGAAATTTAGTCTGAGTCGATAGAGCCATCCATTCCAATACTTGGACTGGATTGCTCGGTAGCTTTAGGAATCCATTTTTGTCTGACCTGTTTCCTGACCTTAGTTGCTTCATTCTTCTTTCCTTCTTCAATTTCACTGGCATTCATGCATTTTCTGGCTATGTGACCGAGTTTAGTGCATTTGAAACATCTTATGGTAGTATCTCTTTTCCTTAGATGATGTTTTATGCAATTCATGCCAATGTGTCCATATTCTCCACAATAATGACATCTACACCAGGTGTTGTAGTCCCATCCAAACATTTCTTTCATAATTTGTTCTGCTGGATTAAATATCTTGGATCTGCACTCGGATGCCTTGTGACCTTGTTTGTTGCACTTGTGACAATTACCTCTGAATCTAGGTTTTTCCCTGCATTCATTTGCTTTATGACCAGGTTGATTGCAGCTATAACATTTTCCATTGAATTCTGCTTTTTCATTGTTCCAACATTTATTTGAAGTATGTCCTACTTTACCACAATGATTACAAGTAGGTTTTTGATTTCTTTTAGTACCTTGCTTAGAGGATTCGCCTTCTTCTTTGTATCCAAGTCCTGCTTTTCCTTTTTGCCTATGAAGATTTCGTTCATACAGCTGATTCAAGTCTTCTTGACTTTTCAGCATTCCTTCATTGATTTGTTTTTCAGCATTTAGGTCATCCATCAATCTTAGATTGATTTCCTTTTCAGATCTTAGTTCTTCTTTTGTGTTTTCTATTTCTGAACTTAGATTTAGAATTTCTTCATTTGTATGAGAGATCTGATCAATTAGGTTTTCTAGCTGAAGGGTTTTGTTTTGGACTTCAATGTTTCTTTCATCTAATTCATCTTTCAACTTGTTTTTCTGTTCCAAGATCTCACAGAATCTTGTAGAGTGTAGTTCTTGTTCTCTTTTCAATTTTCTCACTTCTTCCTGCAGAGACCCATTCTTTTCTAGGAGTTCTTTGATAGCATTGTTTGCTTCATCTGAGTTATTTGAGGGAAGAAGATCTTCAATCTTTTCTTCAATGTAATTCTGATCATTCATCTGATTTGCAAGTTCCTTCCTTCTTCTTAGGGATTGGGAAAGATGTTCTTTTGCTTCTTTGAGTTTAGCTATGGCCATTTCCAGATCTAGCTTTTCATTTTCAATCACCTTGTTCAGTTTGAATACCTCCATTGTCCTGGATCTTTGCTCAAGCTAGTTAAGCTTTGTCTTGAGAACCAATGTAGCTCTGATACCAATTGTTGGAAATATTCAGGAATTAACCAAGTTACTGAGAGGGGAGGGGTGAATCAGTAACTCCAAATTTTCTTCTAATTTTAACATGTATTTTACTTTTAACCTTTGCATACAGAAAGCATGAAACTTAAAAAGCATTCACAATAAAGACACATGGATTTGGTTACCCAGAAACCTTCCAAAAGAAAGTAAAACTGGGGTGGGGATGAAACCCACAAAGCTTTAATACTGCAGAATAAATTTGGCCGGTTAAGGCTTACAATTTGATCACTTCCGATGATCTGCCCTGTTAGGAGCAATAAGGATTGCTAAATCCACCCTGTTAAAGGATTTACAAACATACAGTGAAGTATGCACTCGGTAAAGAGATTTATACAAAGACTGTTAAGTCTACCCGGTTAAAGGATTTAGTACTGATTCACCTGTTAGAATGAAATAGTAGATCTCTGCTTTGCAACTGGATTGCTGAATGAGATTCGCTGATGTACTGATCACCTTCTGTGATGAATTTGTCTTTTCTGTATCTTATACTTCTGAAGCCTTCTGCAATTCGCTTATTTCTTCCTTTGTTACTCTTTTATATATTCTATATCATATATTTCATTACTTGTGCATATTTCTTTTATTTCTACATCATTGTTTATATACAGGTTTCAAACAATTAATTACAATTACAATTGCACAGTCGGCTTGACAAATAAACACAAGTGCTACTAAGTCGGCCCAAATATGGTTACTCGGTTCCTTCACACTGACTCGGTGACTTTCTGATACTCGGCGTCCACTGCATTACTCGGCATCATCATGCACTCAGTAGAAGTGAAGGCACGGTTCATACTGATCACTCGGTAGGTATTGAACTCGGTAAGCATTGGTGACTCGGTAGACAAGATGTTACTCGGTTTTCATTGTCCTGATCGGTTTGTACTAACTTGCTCGATTTCCACTGTCTGCTCGGTTTGCACTGTCTGCTCGGTTTGCACTGTCTGCTCAGTTTGCACTGTCTGCTCGGTTTACACTGTCTGCTCAGTTTGCACTGTCTGCTCAGTTTGCACTGTCTGCTCGGTTTTCACTGGCTGCTCGGTTTACACTGTCTGGTCGGTTTGCACTGTCTGCTCGGTTTGCACTGTCTGCTCGGTTTTACACTGTCTTCTCGGTTTACACTGAGAATGCTAATAAGTGTTGTTACTAGTGGCAATACTGCTTAATGCCAACAGCCTAGATTTGACCTCTAACATGGACACACCAGTGAGGGTTATGTCTTCACTCTTAAGGGAAACATTTGCAAGAAAATCTTCCATGATATTATTGGATCTTTCTACCCAAAGCAGATTGAAAGCATCAAAAAAATCTAGTCTATCCCAAACAGCATGTTTATACAGTTTCAACTTTTCATCCTTGGAAGCATACTGAGATCTTACCTGGGCTATAACAAGTTGGGAATCACCATAAACCTTTAAATATTTGATACCATGTTTTATGGCCACATCTAATCCCAATATCAAAGCATCATACTCAACAGTATTATTGGTACATTGAAAAGTTAGCAAGAATGAGTATTTAAATGTAATACCTGATGGGGAAATGACACCACACTAGCTCCTGATCCTTCCTTGGAGCATCCACCATCAAAGAACATTTTCCAAAGCCCATCTTGCTACAAAATTAACTCATCCACAATTGGATCTATGTTTTTTAACTGAGGTATTGTTTCTTCAATCACAAAATTGCCCATGTCAATATCTACAAAACAATTTAGATCCTCCGGAGCAACCACTTCAATCATGACTGAAGAATGGGTCTCCCTGTACAACTTTACCTCAGTTCCATTTATTGGGATGGTAGCATATGATAAATCTAGTTGCAACTTTTCACCCACTGCTGCAGCCCACTGTCTTGACAATAACATGCCATAATGAGGTTTTGTATCAACAACAACCACATCCATTTTATATGTGGCTTTTGGAAATGTAGCAATTTTCACTTCAATTCCAATCAGGCTCCCTACAATAGGTACTACCCTATTGTCCATGGCATAATACCTTCCACTAGATGTATCAACTTGCAACCCTAACTCCTTCATCACTTGATAAGGCATTACAGTTGTAGTGGCGCTAGAATCAATCATACAATTTTTTAGCAAAAAATTATTTACAAGCAAAGTAACATAGAAAGGATTAATAGAAGAGGGCTCTTGTGTCACAATAGTCCCAACACATACATCAAAGATGTCATAAATTTCAATTGGCTTGTCTAGGGATTTCCCTTCCTCTTGTAAAATAGGAGTAGTTCTTTGCTCACTTATGAGAGCCAGGGCTGTTGCTTTGTGCTCTTCTATTTTCAACATTTCAAGCAGAGGGATGGACACTTTCATTTGGGACAAGGCATGTCTCATATCAAAGGTAGGGGAGTCAATGTAAACATCAGGGTGACCCTTTGGCCTACCAAATTTCTTCTTCACCTTATCGGTAGTAACTTCTTGTTTCCCTTTCTTTTCAGCTTCAAACCCTTCATCTTTACTATTTACAATATTGGGCTTTGAGGAATCCCTATCTTGAGGACTACTCTTAGCAAATACTGATCTAGGAACTCCCTGCTCATTATCCACCTTTCTGTTCCTCAAATTGTATGAGGATTTTTCTTGTGTAATAGCAGCCATAGTTAAACTCTTGATTTCTTCTTCACTGGGCTTTCTCCATTTTCTTTCATCTGACCTGGATTCTACCATGTGACTCTTATAATCATCATTATCAAACTCTTCCTAGTCAGATTGAGTAAAAATTTGTTGTTCATAGTCAGAGAAAATCTTCCTCTTATGATCAACATCAGGGAAAATAAAATCATCATCTGAGGACTCAAGGTCCCCCATTAGTTCAGTAGTAAACATGTTAATAGCAGGCTTTTCAGATCCTTCATAATCTCCTGCATATGAATCACTAGCCTCTTCTCTCAAGGCCTAGGCAACAACACTCTAGAATGGTGAGTGGGGCATGTTACAGGCCACACACCAAGGGGTATTCTCCACATTATGTGCTATATTCTTTTTTAGAGGATCTGGTGTATCCCTTCCCTTTTGGGGTTCATTATTATCAGAAACAGGCCTCCCATCTTTCCAGTTTGTTTTGTAAGGCATATCTCTCAGATTAGGGGCTTTGTCCTGCCTTTGATAAGGTGGCCTTGTATCTTGAAAATTTCTACCACCTTTATCAAACCTTGCTAGAAAGTCTTTGTTATTACTAGGTCCTTTGTCCATTCTATCCTCCTCTTTGGATGGCCTTGCAGGTTGTGGCCTGGTTTCTTTCCACAGTCTACCTTCATCCCTTTTGTACATTTGGCCAGATGCCTTTTGGTTACTCTTAATATTTATGGCCAACTTAAAAGCATCTCTAAGTGTATGGGGATTCTTGTCTCTCAAAAGGTAAGACATCTTACCATCCATAGAATTGAAATAAGTTGTCATGCATACTACATCATCTAGCCTCAATACTTGGAACAATTTATACATAGCCTTTTGGAATTGGCTATTAAACTCTCACATGCTCTCATTGTAATGTTTCTTGATATTATTGAACTCATTGAGCATGTAGCTAGAGTTCACATGTTCTGCATATTGCTATTTAAAACATCTGACAAATTCTTCCCAAGATGCAATATTGTTCTTAGGTAGCCTCCTATACCAATCCCTAGCATCCTCAATCAATGATTGAACAAAGAGCTTCATTATGACATCTTCATGTTCAATCTCATAATCATTTACCTTATCTATACAAAACTTCAGATGCTCTTCACAGGTAATAACATTATTCCCAGTAAATAATGGGATCTTCTTTCTGATTTCATTGGCGACAGCATTAGGTTGACCAGGAATACCATCAAAAAATAGAGGCCTATATCTATCCAAATGAACTAGTCTTCTTTGGATATTTGGTTGATTTAGAGGGGTAGTTGCAATATTTTAACAGGGTACAGTTCCCACTATACCACTAGCTATAATGGGAACTTGATTAGGAACTGGTCCAGGTAAAGTTTGTCCAGGGTGAAAGGCTTGAGCATTTGGAAGTGAAGTATTGGGCTGACTAAATGGAGTTGTTCCTATGGTGATAGGGATAGAGGTACTAGTGGATTTTTTAATGTTAGCATGTAGGAAGGTAATCTTCCTCTTCATTTCATCAGCAGCAGCCTCCAACTCAAGTTTCTCCAGTTGAATAGCCAATTCTTCTTTCGCTTTCATAGCCTTCTCCAAGTTTATACTTGTTTGAGAATGTACATTAGTTGGAACCATGATTTTCTTAGGCTCATTAATATTTATACCCACCAATTTTTGTTTTCCCTTATTAGGGATTTCTTTGGGAGCAGTTATAATCTCCTTGTTTCTCTGGATTTCAGAGGGATTCAATTGCCTTAAGACATGGCCTGTTCCCTCAAATTCACCTTGCTTAGGTTTATTATCCTGAGCCTACTTCCTCAAATATTCCATGTCACCAAATAAGTCCTTATTTAAACCTTGAACATCTTGGTTTAAATCAATAACTTGGGTCTCATTTTTCTTCGTTCTTTTGAGAAGTTCTTGCCTCTCTATGAGCAAATCACAGAATTGTTGTTCCCTTGCTTTCAACCTATTGGCAATCTCAGCCAATTGTTCACTCTCCTTTAAGGTAATCACCTCTTCTCTCAACTTCTCAGAATCATAGGAGGTGGTCTCAATAGCAGAGGTTTCTTCTGGTTGTTCCAAAGTTTCTCTTGCAGTGAAATAACCTACTTCTGTGACCTCTGTGATTACTTCTTTCTACATGTGTACACTTGGTGTAACCCTCTTGACATGTTTGGGATCATTAGAAGAGGATGAAGATTCATGAGGAAGTGGGACATGAGATCTTTCTCGAGAAGGGCCTTGGGAACTAGCAGTATGCTGACCTCTTCTAGACCATTGCTTCCTACTTGGTGTATGAAGCTCATCACCCATATTATCTTTGGGGTGATCCTTATAATAAGACCTAGTGTATCTTGGTTGACTCATGGTACAGCATGACAATTTTAGCAAAGTTTACAACAATTAGCAATTGGTAGCACATAGTTTAGAGTCGCCACCCACTTTTACGCAAGAATGAAATTATTTTATACTGGTCTACAAATGCACAATAGACAAGATTTGCACTAACCTATTGCATGCTATTTAGAAGATTCCCCAGTAGAGTCACCAATTTTGTTACTACTCAAATCTGTAGATTATCAAATACTCCTATAATCCCAGTGGACATAATCTAGCAAGATGCAAACACTAAGGTAATAAGGTTAGAAAACCTTCTTCACTTCAACTATGAATACTCAGGCGGGTGTACCTATTCCAATTCATGGTTTTGACCAAGCTCTGAATTGTGAACTAGCTCCTTCACTGTTATGTCCTCACTTCCAAACTCAACTTAATAAGATGAGAGAACTCTAAGTATGGCCCATATTATCCTGATACACAATATTATGATGGAAATCATGAAAGAAACAACATGAAACAATGGCTTAAGGATATTCATCCTTCTTCTTTTTAGAGTTGAACTCAAGGAAGGTTAACCTCATTCAGTGCTTCTACAAAGCATTACAAAGAATATCTATGAACTTGTCACAAAATGATTTAGGTTTGCGATTGTACAAATAAAGTAAAATGAAAGAGTTATTTAGATTTAGGGTGGCAAATCAGTGTAAATAGATCTAAAACCAGTGCCTTATCCACTTGGGTGATAGAGTCAAACCCTACCTCTGCATATAACTATCAAAACTATTTTCCTGAAACTCAAATGACATACCTAACATACCATCCTTTTAATTCCTACTACTGTCATCAAATTCATACATGGATTAGTCATTCCCAGAGATCTCCCCTAAGATTTTACTCTTTCCTTGAAAGAAACTTAAGCTTAACCCCTATATTCACGTTGTGAATAATGCATTTAAGAAAGCCTTGCAATTTAAACACATAAGAAAACTAACACATTCCATACACAAAGACAACAAAATAGTAGTAACAGAGCTTAAATGTTTTGTATTAATGGTCAAAATGCATAGCTACAGTATCCTCTCACTTTTAGAAAATAAGGTTTTGTATTCAGAACCTTTCTTACAAAGTATTTTCAACCACCTCCCAAAAGAGTAAAAACTTACTATTATATAACATAGCCATCTTGGAATCCTTGAAAGGATGCAACAAGCTTGGGATGGCTAGAAAAGATCCTACACTAGAGACAAGATTACAAACTGACAAATAGATTGTAACAACATATTACAAAAATCTTTTCTCAACAATTCCGCAAGTGGCATCTTTGTCTAAAGATATTTCAGAGCAATTGCTGAATTTGTCGCATGAATGATGACTACCATTTTGGCTAACTTACATCATCCTTTGTTTGAAACTTTCTCTCCCTCAATTTCTGGATTAGCTGCCATCTGCAACTCTATTCTTCCTCTTCCTCTATAAGTTGGACAACTAGCCTCTTTTTCTTCTTTATTGTTAGCTTCTCCCAAGCTGCTACTTCATCATCTGATGGCCAGTTGTAAGTTTGCAATTCTTGTAACAAGCTGACTTGCTTATCCCACATGGAGTCAGTTATATTTTTGGCATCTGCCACAAAGTGTATGCAATCATTTTCAATTTTAAAAACACTGTCAGATATGCTATTACACCTCTCAAAATCCAAAGTGTTGTCACTATTAAGGAAAGCATCTTGTGTAATCACCAACTGATCCATTGATAGTTTCCATTCCTCCAACTTGATTAGGTTTCCATTGTCATCACATACTGCAGGCAGATACTTGCTATAATGTTTATCAAACATAAACAACTTAACCCTCACCTGGTTGGACTTACCTTTAAAAAACTTTGAAACAACATTGATTAAGCCAATCTTCTCAAAAACTTCTGTAACTACTCCAACTATCTCAGGCTTATGCTCCTGTAGACTATCAAGTTTATCAAACAACAAACTTCTTCTAGACCAAACACTATGAAGTAGCTCCAAAGCAGCCAATGATTCATTTATCTTTCTGTTGGTCTGGTGCAATTGGCTGACTGATTGATAAACTGTATCCATTTTCTGTATTATCTTATCTCACCTGTATTGCACAATCTTTCACATGGTGTCCAAAGATGCCTCTATCCTTATCTTATCCAAATCTTCAGTAAATCCCTCAGGTAATTCTTGATCAATTTGAATTGGGATCTCAATCTGCACAGGGGGGACAACAACTACCTTCGAAAATTCTTCAAGCTTAACTTTTATCTCTACCAATTCATTTTCTAGCTGCTTGATTTTCATCAATTTTAAGTCTCTATCCTGGGCCACCAGGTTTTCTCTTTCAAACAACTTCGAGTACCTTTCAGATAATTGAGCTATTTTTTCCTCATTCAAGTTAGCCCAATGAGTTACTACCTTAGAAACTTCAAGGTCAGTTGTATTCTTCACAGTCCAAATAATCTGATTCCCTTCCATTTTATACTCTATACTCAATAGAGATGGCTTTTAAGTCCTAGGGGCCATGGACCACATTGCAACATCTTGAGACTTAGGGTCATAGCAACTTCCTCTTATCATATCACCAATGTGAACCTCATATGACAGGCTACCCTGCGGTTGCTTTCTTATTTGATCTATGATGAAAGAAGAAGTTAGATCCCATCCTAGAGTCAATAGAATTTCACTTAACGTGACCAGTTGTCTAGCTTCATCTGTAGTTATGGGATCAAGGCTAGGATCATAAGAATTTAAGGCTCTCAATGTCTCTTCACTTGGCTCCATACCTTCAGGAAAAAGTTTCCTCACTTCTTGTTGCTTATTCCAAACAAGGAAACTAGTGAATTCATCAGTTTTAATAAAATGGTCATCACTCAAAAATTCCTCCTGATAGATCTCTCTGATATCCTTTTTTGACCATAGGGACTATTCCTTATCTATTTCATCAGTGGCCACCTTCTTTCCTTCTCTTATTGGTTTTCTCAATTGCTGATGGTAAACCCTATCACCTGGCACTAGAGCAGACACTCTATCAATTGTTCTCTTTTTTTTTTCCTTCCTTGAAGGCTCTCCTACCTCAAGCCTTTGTTTCTTCAAGGGTGGCTCTAGAGTATCCCCTATTTCTGGTTGGTCTTCAGCAGGCCTAACACTTTGTACATCTTCCATTTGTGGTAGGTTGTTCCCTTCCTGTGACTCATCAAAAATATTCTCTTGATCAGGAGATGAATAGTCTTTCCTTTTCTTTGGTTGACTTTGGTCAATCAACTTCTCCAACTGATTTGATAGAGTGTCATGCATCTCTATCATCTTGTCAATTCTTTCTAAATAGGGAAGGTTAGGGAAGAAACCCTCAAAAGGAAGCTAGGCTGCCATCACTTGTTTTGACAAGTCTATCAAATCAAAGTACCTGTTCCATCTCCTTTTGACCTCATCATCATCAATGATGTTTCTGACTACATCTTCCCCATCCAAGCCTTCATTTTCTTTGTTGACACCAATGTTTGGGATGTAGAGCATCCTAGTAGTTTTGATAAAGCCCTCAGGATCTACATGTCTACAAGCACCAGTAGCCATTTTGAACAGATTTAACCATGTAGTAATTTGAGGAAATGCCCTCTTTCCTTTCAGGAAGTCACCTATCTTGAATTGCCTAGGTGTGAATGTACCCTTCTTGTGAGGGGCTAGAAGTTCTTTGTCTATCCACATCAACTACCACACAAATTCCAAACAAGAAACCCTTGGAGGCACCAATTTTGGTAACAAATGTGGGGGTTGTGAGCAACCGTAGACTCTCAAAATTGTAGCATTCTCCCCCAAGTAAAAATCACCCCAATTGTGATCTCCCTCCCATTTGTTCACAAACTACACTGGTTGTAGGAGCCTAAGGACTCTTGGGGATATCCTTGTATTATTGACACCTAACATCCTTATAAGATGATAAACAATGAAATTATGAAAGATACAAAAATTCCTCTCATTGGAAGTAGAATTCCATTTCCTCACCCATAATTGCACCGGATTATACTGGCCTTCAAAGTTGAACCTTGGCTTCAACATGTTTGAATCAAAATTATTAATGTTGAAGAACAAAATTAAATGCATTAGAAAAGAATAATGCATGAACTTAATTGTGCTATTACTATCCTTGATAGAAATCAAACCCTCATGCATTCTATCAATGACATACTAAATGTAATCTTAGTCAGTATTAACCAAAGAATTTTGGATGTCTAGGATAATCATCAAAAGATCAGCTGGTAAAAACTCTGCATCCCCATCAATTCCCAAAACCCTACACAACCCATAACAAGTTTGCTTCATGTAATGCTGAAGGGATTTAAATTGGTAAGAGGCATTCATGTGAGCATGGATGGGAGCTATATACTTATCCTATTTTGGGATATGCTTAGTTATTTGGTCCTTCACTATCCCTATGTTCTTCTTGTTCCTCTCTTTTTCTTTGCTTAGATCGATTTCAGTAGAAGTGGATGTATAGACATTAAAAGCCTTCATGAACGAACCCCTATCAAGAGTAACCAAAGCTGACTGGTCCTCTTTCCTAATAGTCTTAGAAATAGGGTCATAATGCCTAGCTAGAGCAACAATTAAATCTACATCTAGGAATACATCAGGCACTACTGATTTCCCTAACCCGAAAGCCCAACCATTACATACAGGGATATGACTATCTCTATTTTTATAAAAGAAGTTGAAGATAGTATAACTTGTTCTATTCGGTGTGATAGGATCTCTGCAAAACCCTAGAACATCTTTGAAAACATCATCAGGAGGTCTTTTGTTCTGACTGGAACTAGGTAGCAATTTCAAAAACTCATTTGAATAATTAGGCTTTCCCTTATCTTCACCACCTTTAGATTTTGCTTCACTGCTGGAAGATGCTGCACTTCTCTCAGGTTGACTCATCTTTGCTACAGAATTATCTTCAATCTCTGCAAAATGGATTCACTTGGCACTCAAAAATCTCTTCAGAATGACACAATTCTCTCCGAATGATTTTGGACATAGGAAACAATGAGCTTAACTTATTTATCAACGCAGATCAAGTTTGTACAACTACCACAATCATTGCAAATCTCCTTAATTGGTCCCGCATTCAATTTCGCATGTCACCAGTTTTCAAAATGGAGCTAGCCAATGCACAGATGTTGACAAATAGATTTTAAAATCTCAAAAACAAGGCAAAGAGGCAAATGATTAAGATCATGCACTTTAAACCTATTTACATCATGCAATCTTCCTTTGAAACTGATTGGATGACTCATTAGTTTACTTTCCAGCTTGATACTGTACTTTATCCACGTAGGCAATGGTCCCTTTTCTTTTCTTTTATTACCTTTTCCAGCTGGGCCCATTTAGTGAATTCATGACTGAAAGCCTCTCGTGATCATTGAATGCAATGTTAACCCTAGCATATATTCAGAGAACTAGCAACCAAAGCCTTTGTGGGTTCTCGAAATGCAATCCTTAACTCATGATACTTTTCATGAATTAGCAAACACAGTGACACCCTTCGAGCACTTGACTACAATGAACCAATGAATAAAGCCATCTCGCATTCTCTTAATGTCTCAGCTAACTGTTAAATCTTTTGGAGATTCAATGAACAAAGGGTTCACATGTTCACTTAATGGATCACTTAACCGCTAAATTACTTGGAGAACTGGCAAAGCCTTTACTCTCTAAATCACTGAATCTTTACTTTACCATCATCTTTACTCTGAGATTGTGAATGAACCATTGATCTTGTCAGTGATCTATGGCTGTCGCCAGTTCACTAAAATATTTGATCCTTGGTCATTTGATTATGAGATTCAGTGAACAAAGGGTTTTCTGAATCGCCAGATCATATTAAACACTGAGTATTTCAATCCATGATTAAGCGATTGAAGACTCAAAACTTTGGTGACCCTTTTATTCATGCATTCGCCAAATGATTATGCCCTTTACCTTTCCTTTTAGAGAACTTGTGACCGCATGATTCACTGAATTGCTAAATCATTTAGCTTCTTACTAATTTATTCCGAGAACAAGCGAACACTTGAAACAACCCATTCCACCAAATTCTTCATACCAAACTGTCAGGGCCGCCAAACTTAGAAGTCTTCACATAGTCACTCATTTTCCAAATGAAACATGTAGGACCCAATAATATATGAGATTAAACCACAACCGTTGATCCTGACAATGATCTACGGTATTCGCCAAGTCGCTAGGTTATTTTTCCCTTAACCACTAGATTCAGAGAATGAGCGATAACCATTGTCGCCAAGTCGCTGAGCGTAAGCAAAGAACCACCAAGGAATATGCAAATTGGAGATAATGCATTCACTGAATTGCCAGATGTTTTTTGATAACCGCCGGATATTTGGAGACTACGCGAACAAAGACAACACTTAGCATTTTTAACACATTCTCCAGTTCGCTGAATAGATTAGATACACGACATAACAATACATGACTTGGCGACTAACTAAGGAAAAAGCCACATGCGCTTTTTTTAAAAAACTTAAGGAACCAAAAAGCAACGATGAATTAGAAGATTTTAAAGCTGACTTGAGTTTTTACATGACTTCCAAATTTCTTCGAGGATAAAACCCTAGGGGAGATATTTTCAAACTTGGTTATGACAATTTCCTGTGAAGAAATTCTGACACCTGGACCAATCAAAACACCTAGAAGGAGATTTAACCCAAAATTTTGACACACACCTTAGAAAATTAAGAATATATCCAACAGCTCCTACCAATGAAAGGCCTTAGTTCAACAACAATTTCAATAAGCAGAATAGATTACAAAACTACCCCTACAACACCCAATGGAAGGGTGCCAAGCGTGTTGTCCTTGCTACAAGAGGAAACAATGACAGAGGTGTCCTTGACCCTCTACAAAAAGCTTCAATAAATGTCATGGAGGACATACCTTGATGTGTTGCATGCTAGTCCCCTCATTCTTTAGAGCATTGTGTGGTTGCACATTCTATGGCTGCAAATCAAGATTGTGTCAATGAGGAGATAGATCAAAAAAAAGATCAAGATGATGTTGGATGCAACATGGCTACTTCATATCTAGGATATGAAGATGATTATGATTTTGATGAAGAAGCAAATATAAATGTGAAGAGACACAATCATGCCCTTTTTCATCGAGAGGTTTTTTCTGATAGTGAAGATATTGATAAGAAGACATGTAACATGAACTCTTCTTCTGAGCCAGTAAATTTAAGGAGACCTTCTAGAGAAGAGATGGATAGGATTACTGTAGAAATGATTTCCCAAGTGTAAACTAGAGGCATGGTGGCAAGAGATACAAATGGAAAAGCTCCAGGAATGTTTATAAAGAGTGCCAACTCCGGAGAGCCTAATGAGAACAAATCAAAAGGTGATCACATGGTGAAATTCAATAATGTAAAAGGTAAGAATTGTGAGCCTAAGGGAGTTGGAGTTAAAATATTTTCTAGTGAGATTGAGAAGCCATTTAACACAATGGCTAAGATTGAAAAAATGAGGGTGGCCAATACACCTAATGTATCAGACAAACAAAGAGATACCAAGGCTATGCAGATTAAAATTCCTCACTCTGCTCCTATTGATATGTTATCTGTATTGTCCCAAATTATAGTTAAGGTTCCATTGTCAGAATTGTTGAGGATCCCTAAACACAAAGACAGAGCTATTGCATGGGTAGATAATGTTCATAACAATGATGTTGCATGCAATGGATCTCAGGATAAAGATTTGAAAGGTGTTGCTGCTCATAGAATTGTATCTCAAATTCCTCCTATATATTTGGATAGTTCTATCAATGCTAGCCTTGAAAACATTGATCCACTCTTTTTAAGTATCCTTGTGAATGGAATGAAACTAAGAAATTTTATGATTGATAGTGGTGCCTCTAATACTATCACGCCTTTCAAAATCATGGAGAAGTTGGGCCTTAAAGTTGATAGAGTTGAAGGCAGATGTTGTGCAATGGATCAGAGGGAGGTACCAATCATTGGGACTATCAATGCAATGCCATATAGGCTGGTAGCATATCCAGAGAAAGAGTTAACAATGAGTGTTTTGGTGGTGGACATCCCTCCTCATTATGGGATGCTACTATCTAGAAGGTGGAGTGCTGCCATGGGTGGAAGTTTACAGTGTGATCTGTCCTACGCCATTTTCAAGATTGATGATCAGTTTGTCAAGATTGAGTGAGAACCAAGAGTATGCCACATGATTGAGAGAAGTATTTATAATGAAACTTCATGTTTTGTGGATACTGATATTAATGCTTTTAGGGTAGAGACCACTATACTTGAAAAGGAACCTATTTTGTCACCTATCTCTATCGAGGTAAGTGTTCATTCTGTGAAGGGTGATTTGTGGGTAATGTACTTTGATGGTGCAAATTGCAAGGATGGAGCAGGAGCAGGTATTTTACTTCTCCTAATGGAAACACCTACAAATTTTCTTTCACATTGAATTTATTTTGTACCAACAATATAGCAGAATATGAGGCATTGTTGTTAGGATTGAGGTTGGCACAAAGACACGGTATTAAGTGTTTAAGTGTTGTTGGTCATTATAAGTTGGTGGTGTCCCAAGTTAGGTCAGTATATGCTTCCAAGAACAAAAGGTTAAAACAATATAGGAATGCAGTTTGGGATTTGATTGAACATTTTGATGCCTTCAATATTGAGTGGAAGGATAGGAGTAACAATAAGATGACTAATTTGTTAGCTAATATTGCAATCAATCCCACTGATATTACTTTTGCTGGTATCTCTAAAGTTGAAGAAGACCATTGTACTCATTTAGATAAAATATTTGTGAGGGCTTTGGAATATGGTATTTCATTAAATCCAAGGAAATGTGCATTTGGTGTCATTGAAGGAAAGTTGCTTGGCCACTTAGTTGGGAAGCAAGGAGTGAGAATTGACCCTGAAAGGGTGGTAGCCATTGATAAAATTTAGAGACCAAAGAATGTTAAAGGAATCCAGTCCTTCTTTGGTTAGGTCAACTTCTTAAGGAGGTTTGTGAAAAACTTTGCAAAGGTTACTAGACCTATTTCTAAGATGTTGAAGAAGGGATCTGCAATCAATTGGGAGGGTGAGCCTGATGAGGCTTTCAAAAATATCAAACAAGCTATCAAAGATGCACCACTGCTTAAGGCACCTAATTATAATGTCCCAATGCATATCTTTTTTTTTGCATCTTTTCACACTATTGCTGCAGTTTTGTTACAAAAGAATAAGGATGGTTTTGAGCAGCCTATTTCATTCTTCAGTAAATCTTTGTAGGCTGCTGAATTAAAGTATGACATAAATGAGAAACAAGCATATGCTCTTGTGAAGGTAGTCAAGGCTTTTAGGTGTTACTTGATGGGGGCAACTATGATTGCTTTTGTGCCAAGTACAACTGTGAAGGATATCTTCTCATAGTAGGAGGTGTCTAGGAGAAGATGCAGATGGATCAATAGGATCCAATAATTCAATGTTGATGTCCAGATTACCAAATTGGTTAGAGGACAAGGATTGGCAAAACTGATGGCTCAATCCAATCTTGATGCAAATCAGATAAATGATTTTGAAATTGATTATACATGTGACATGGATGATTGTGTTTGGTATCAAGATATTATCTATTATCTAAGAAATATGAGATGTCCAGTAGACATGAATGATAATCAGAAGAGGACATTAGAATTACAGGCCATCAAGTATGTAATTGTGAAATGTAAATTGTATATAAAGAATTTAGATTGCATACTTTTGAAGTGTGTTGATGAAGATCAGGCTAACAAGTTGTTAAAAGAAATACATGAGGGAGCTTGTGGTGGGCATTATATGGGTAAAACAACTACTCATAAAATCTTGAGAGCAGGATTCTAGTGGCCCACAATCTTCAAGGATGCAGAACAGTTGGTAAGGAGGTGTGATGCTTGTCAAAGGTTCTCTGGTAAGCTTAAATTTTTAGGCAATGTGCCATTAAAACCAGTAGAAGTTCAAACTCCTTTCGAACAATGGGGAATTTATTTCATAAGGGAGATACCAAACAAGTCTAGTGGAGGACACTCATGGATCTTAGTTGCCACTGATTACTTTACAAAGTGGGTAGAGGCTATACCTACAAGGAATGCAACTAGCAAGGTGGTAACTAATTTCTTGTTGAACAACATTGTTACAAGGTTTGGGTGCCTTGAGAGAATAGTAAGTGATAATGCCATGTGCTTCAGGTGTACTGAATATAAGGACTTTTGCAAAGGTTTAGGAATTCAGACTTCTTATTCCTCACCTTATCATCCACAAGGAAATGGATAGGCATAATCTACTAATAAGAGTTTGATTAAGATCCTCAATAGGATCCTTGAAAAGAATAAGAGGGCATAGAATTCAAAACTGCCATTAGCTCTATGGGCTGATAGGGTAACTATGAAGAGGGCAATTGGTTGTGCACCATTTGACCTAGTATATGGAATACATGTAAGAATGCCTCAAAATAATCTACTGGAAATGTACAAATTTGTGCAAATATATGATGATGATATAGATGATGAGATGTAATTGAGGATTGAGGACCTCATTAGGTTGGATGAGACTAGAAGAGAATCAAATGCAAGAAATGCTAGATTGCAGTTGCAGGTTAAGAATTTGTATGACAAGAAGACTATTAATAAGAAGTTTGAGCCTGGTAATTTTGTATTAATTTGGAATGCCAGACTGGAGGATAAAGGAAAACATGGTAAATTTGATCCCATCTGGTTAGGGCCATATTTAATTCATGAGAAATGGGGCCAAGATTCATATATTGTGAAAGAGTTGAATGGTGAAGTTTAGGAATTGCCAGTTCATGGACAATTCTTGAAGAAATAATTCTTTTGAAGTATTCTATTTTCCATGAACAGTAGTTAGGTCTGTACATCCTGTAAATTTTGTAAAGTTGCTTGCCCCTTCCTGTTTTGTCCTGGTCTATAGGGTTTTGGTCTTGTTGCTCTCTATTGTCAGTTTTCCAGTGGGATGGTCTTCTTTAACCAGTGATTCTAAGTCCTTTCTATGCCTGTAGGAGGCATACATCCCCAAACAGAGCCACTATTAGCACGTGCAAAAAATTTCATGGCTGTAGCTTTTTCCCCCTGGTCTTTGTAGTTGTTTTTAGGTCTCTAGCCTTAAACCCTTGGTAAAAATTCAAAAATCTAGCTGTTGTGTTCAAAATATTTTATCACCTTGCGGGGTCAACGGTTAATTTTTCCCAAGTTTTTACCCTTGGCGGCCTTTAATTTTTCCTATAGTCCTTAGCACCTAATTTTTCCCTAAAAGCCTAAGTCTCAAAAATTAATATTTCCTATGTTGTGGCTTAATATTTCCTGGGCCCGGCCTTCTGACACCATCTTGATCCAATGGTTGTTGTGAAAGCGCAAGGGTTTTGTCAGAGGCTTGTGCTTTTGCAATGATCATTGATTCATTTTCATGACATAGCCTTTCTCTGCAGGTGGGACCACTACCACATAAGTACAAGTGGTGACATCTTATTGGCTGAAAGAAAAGATGATATGGCGGGGTGGGGTCAAGTTATTCAATTGAAGATCTAGTGGTTGTCACATGATTGCAAGGAATATTCTTCCCCTTCACGATCATGCAATAGCCATCGATTTGGAATCTAATGTAAAGGCTGTCAGTGGGTCCAAGGTAACATGTAAGCACAATTGGTGGCATATGATTGGTCCATGTATTAACACATTGGTAGTTGTCAGTGGGACCTAGTTTCAGGATGCGTCAGAGGGTCCTGACATTGTCAGTAGATCAATGGTGGGCGTAAGTTTTTGTGAGATGTGTCAGAGGCTTAAGATCTTGTGCTAACCATTGATTTCATATCCTATCAGAGGGTTGTCAGGGTAGGGTAAGATTCTTTGATTGACGGTTATCTTATGATCTGAGGGAATCTTGGAGGTCTAAGCAAAGATGAGACAACCGTCAATTTTCTTGATGTGGGCCCGGTTAAGTTTCTTAGTCTTTTTGGTAGTTCTAATAAAGTGTTTAGTAGCCCAAAAAATTTTCAAAGGTTTCACTTATTCGCGTGAAAAGACAACAATTCTCTAAATGTTTTAGCAGTTCAGCGAACAAGCATTCACGTAATCGCTAAACTATCTAGTGGAGATGTAAAGTATTCTACGACTTGGAGGTATCCTTCAGTTGCCAATTCACTAAGTTTGGCTAGGGTCCTATTAAGTGGTAAATCATAATGACTGTGAAAAAGAGAGATCAGATGGTCATGACTTAAAGTTGACCGAGATTCAAATGTGGACCATTGATTTGCTGCTAGTGCTTGGAAATGACCATTGTTTTTCAAATTCAAATTTGCAGAGGGTTTCTTAGCGATAGAAAGGACCAAAATTGAATTCTTTCATCCTTCGATTTGATTTGTTTGGTGGTGCTTGCTATTATAGTGTGGTCCAGGGTGTTCCATGATCATTTGCAGGGGTCTGTACTATGTTTTTTGTGCTCGAGGCATGCTGCATGTGGCCGAACAAGTTGATATTTGGGCATTTTTGTGGTTCTCAGTACCTTTGAGTGAAATTATCATGATTGAGGATCACTCCAGGATTTGTTTTCTACTGGTTGCCTAGGTTTCTTCCCCTGTATTTAAATTTTTGACTATTTTTGGTGGGTTGGGTGGTTGAAACCCTAACCCTAGTCACCTGAAGCTTGATCCATCCTCTTTGAGGATTCCAAGGTGACTAGTGGTGGTATATATTAGAAAGAGTAGTATTTTGTAAGGGTTGTTGTTGATGGTATTATACTAAGCAAGGAGAGCCTGGATTTTGTGTCTGTTTCTTTGGCATTTTGTTGTTTGATGATGTATTGATTCTACAAATTTTAATGAGAATATAGTTGAATTCCAATTTCATAGTGGTGTATGTCTTCTTGTTTAGTTCTTGAGCTCATATATGTTAATTTCACAAAGTGGGTTATCATATGGTAAACAAAGAGTATTTTGAAATTATCTTTGAGTTCCTAACAAAGTTAGGATTAAAGTCTTTCAGGTAGTTATAGTGAGTTCATGGCTTGATAAGAATTTGATGTCCTAGTATGTGAGTGAGAGGGATAATAGGCAAAGCACTTATCCTAAATTCAAGTGTGTTTGAGTTAGGGTTTTTAGTTGATGTATGCTATTAGGTGACTCTGTGCCCTGGTTACGGCATTGATCCCTTCTCTAGATGCAGTCCATCATCATCAATCACACATACATTCAAATGATAAAATCTTAAATCAATTAGTAAGGGGTATAGTTTTATATTTTTTTGAGACTCCTTTGGAGAAGTGAGTCAAGGGTACACCCACCTAAGCATTAAGGCTCAAAGTGTAGGAGGATCTCATTGTTGATCCTTGTTAATTGGCCCTCTTCCTTGTAGACTTTGGAGTGGTGATAGAGTCAAAGTTTTATCAAGGTTATCCATCAAAGTATAAATCTACAAGTTGAAGATCAAAGGGAACTCCCAACAAAGGAGATGCTCTTTTATAAATCTAGAACATCTCCTCATATTCCCAAAGAATGACTCTCCAAATTCCCACAAAAAAACTTAAAAAGTCCTCCCAAAAAAACTTGGTAATGCAAATAAAAATTAATATATAATGATAGTGTCGTGTGCATGGCACTGATACTGCCAGCTTGTCGGTAGCCAGGGCTGCACGGTAGTGACAATTGGTTGTCGTGTGGGCCCCATGGTCCCGTGCAAAAGGCACGGGATTCTAATGTTTTTTAAAGTTTTTTTTAATTTTTTTTGTGAATTGCATTACATGGGGTTTTTTCAATTGCCACCCTTTTTTTAATTTTTAGCAAGCATTTTTTCATTTTGACACGTGTTTTTATTGTTTTTTTTATTTTTTGTTTCTAGATTTTTTGGCTTTATTTTATTTGTTGTATTTTTAAAATTTGTAACTACCTTTGATTATTTAATGTGTACACGACATATTCCAAGGAATATGTCATGCTAGTGTCCTCTTCTTTCTCTATGACTATATAGGTATGCATCTTGGCGTAATAAACATAAGTAAAATATTAATTTAGTAAATGCTTCTTAAATTTTTTAAGATGAGAGAGGATATCCGAATATAAGAGGATGCGAAATGAATATAATTCAATGAATTAAAATGTCGAGTCATATCTTTCTCATCTCACAATAGCCAATAAAATGGACAAGGTCAAAATTAAGAAATTCAAGAATCAAAATTATAGTTGCAATATCGATTATATGCCTATATGAATTATCCCCTTTAAAACAAACAATAAAAAAATGATTCGACTTAAAATCAACCAAGTACATTAGTATAGGCTCCTCCCTTTCATGTCTGACCAATCATACAACTAAAATAAATGATATTAATGGGGTAATGTACATCAAACACAAACAAATATTATATTAACATAATTAATAAGTATAGCTTAAAACTTTTTTAATAAATTTAGCAAATGATAAAAATTTATTGTCGCTAAACATCAAAGTGATCTTAGAATAAATATGTAGTATATGTTCTTAAGCTTGTAGAAAATAAAAGTAAATTAGAGTAAATCCAAACAATCAGTTTTAAAATTATTTTTATTTTAACATTGAATACAGTTGATCGACAAACATGTCAAAATAACGATAAGAAAATGATAAATGTGTTTGTGATGATGTGCACATGGATTGGGACTCCACATCAAAAAATTCTCCTCATATATTTTCTAATAATTTTGTGAGTTTTTACTTATATACAACATGTTAGCACTAAATAAAAATTGGAGCAAAAATTAGATAAAATTAAAAACACAGATAACATACAGAACTTTGGACAACTATCACTTGAAAAAGCCCAATTTGAGGAAAATTGTTTTTCAAGTCTAAGGTATATTATTAATATGTTTAGTAAACTAATATTGAGGAATTTTTACAATTGTTTTCCTAATGCTTGCAATACAACCAATCTCATCTCTATCACTCATTGAATTATTGACAATCACTTTTCGAACATTTCTCTATAACTCAAAAGCTAGAAGTTTCTCATTCTTCCGTACTAAACAACCCTCCTTTGTATGACTAAAAAACCAATTAATTTCCATCAGTCTCCTCTCTAACAATGGGGCTCAATGATCCCCTACATATACTTTCTCATTTGGAAACTAAAGGGCCACAAAGTGAAATGGTTTTGATTCCCTACAAGTATTAGTTCACATTCTTTTGTGTTCTGAACCTCCACAACACCTCCAAAGGATAGAACAATCAAAGATCTAAAAAATTAAATACTCCTTCTTAGAGAGGAAAGTGTTCTCCACAACACCCAACTTATCCCAGAAGAAAAAAAATTATTTCTCTAGTGGTAGTGTAAGAGCACCATGTTTGTCCATTTCTTGTAAATGAGGTCTTATGTTAAGTTTCAGGTTGTTTGAGTCTTATTTGGTCCAATAAGGTCATAATAGACCATTCAAAACATAACTAGAGTTATTTGGCTTTAACCTGCAAATATTGGAAAATTCTATAAAAATTGCAAAAAATGTAAAATGTGTAACACCAACGGTCATAGGGTTCAAATATTGGTTGGAGCTAGTTAGATGAGTTAGATTTTGGTGTGTCAAGTTTAAAAAGTCCTCTAAAGGCTTGAGTAAAGGATTGGAAAAGTTAGGGGGATGAATGTTTATGAAGAAAATCAATAAAGAACTCTATTTTCCTGCATATTTCTATGTTCTCTAGTGTTTTATAGATAGTACGACTCAGATGATGGTCTAAGACCACCTTTGATAGAGGGTATTATGAATATAATTTATTTTGGTTTTGGTTTATTCCTTTTCATTGAATAAAATGAAACTTAGTGTATTTTCTTGGTCGACAGCTTGAAACCCTCAGTTAGGGTAACATCAAAAAAATAAAATTGTGTATAAATAATGTTTCCTTTAGTAGAAATGTCTAATAATTATATTAATGGTTCATTTTTATGTATAATTTTATATTCCTAAGTTGTAAGATCTGATGGAGAGGTTTGCACATATTTATATGATGTCCTAGGACTATAATTCCTTTGTTTCATACTAGTAATGATAGAGATCAGTTAGTTTTTTATGAAATGGAGATGGAATGACCATTCCAATTGATAGAATTTATTTATTTAGTCCTCGTGTTACTTTTTAAATCCCTCGGAGTGAAATTTAGAAGGTTGTAGTCAAACAATCATGGGGTTATTTTGGATAAGTGGCCTAATTAGGCCTTAGAGAAGTGTTACCTATCAATTATTAACTAATTTATTACAAAGTAACCCTATGAAGTTTGAGGTATGTTGTGAATTGTCTAAGAGGGTAATTTAAGTACTGATTAGTTTGAGGAGATCTAGCTTACATCAAATATTATGTCTGATTTTGGCATCTAGTAGCATTAATAGGGAATCAAACCTCTTAAGAGAAGTGCCAAGTAGGTTTTGTAAATCTGAGTTGTGTCGGTCATTTTTGGTCTATACATGTTATTTCCAAATTTTCTAAGGTTTCCCAAGTGGCCGAAGAAAATTTTCAACCACAAATACATAATTGGAGTCTTGAGGCCTTATAGGATCATTAATCCATTATGGGACAACCTTGCATCTATAAAGGTTGAGAGTGGAGGTTTGGATGGATGCCCAAATTTAGATGATACCTTGTTTGTTGAATTATATGAAATGCCAAATGTTTGTTATTGTGAATAATTCTCCCTAGTTGTGATGGTTTTTTATTCTTGAAGATCAAATGAAACCCTTAGTTATGAAATATGGTATCAATATTTAGTTGTTAAACTCTGGTCTCTATTAATTGGTATCAAAGGTTAGGTATCATCTAAGGGAGTTTTTTTTTGTGTGTTGTGGAGGTTGAAGAGGCAAGATGTTGGAGATTTTCCAGTAATCCAGTGTTGACTATATGTTTGTAATTGATGACAACATATGGTAAGAAACATACATTGAAGTCTTATGTAGAGAGCCTTGAGCATATGTTTCTTAGATATGTTATCAACATGATATCATAGATGCAGAGGTTGATTCTGAGTTCAGATAGTTGTGTAGTTATTTATGTCAGTAGTGTTCCTGATAGTGTTACAGGCAGAGTTTTGTATGTGATTTTCAATATGGTTGTGATGCAGCCTTGCACATTTATATTGATGTTGTAAACATGTTTATGGTGCTACATTCATGGATGCAAAGTTAGTTGTGTAGTTGAATTTGAGTTATGTTGTTTCTATTTGTCAATTATAGTTTCTTAAGTTTATCTGATGGAGTCGATAGAGTTTATATTAGTTTAGTAGTTGCACCTATTATTTTGATATGCATGTTTAGTTTAGTATTTGGTGATGAGTTAAGAATGTTTTGTTAAGAGCACATAACATATTTCAACATGAGAATAAAGTTTCAGTTAATTTGGTGACTCCAACTATGTGAAGCGACACGTCTACTGATATTGAGTTGTGTGGTCTTATTTGTGTTGCGTGCTTGGTTTAGCCATTGGAGATGTTACTAAGGAGTTATATTGTTTCTCTATTATGATTTCAAGTAAGTTCTAATAGGCCGACTTGAGTATATCATTTGGAGAAAGATACTTATAGCCAGTCAATTGTGATTGCTAAGTGTGATTGTGATAGTAGAGAAGAAGATGGGAATGTACTAAGACATTCAATCATCACTTGAAGATCTATGTGAAGAAGAAGAGAGTATATAAGCTATTCATTGGAATTGATCAAGACAATAGGTCTACTTTCCAGTTTACCAAGATCTAGAGATAGTATGTATCTGTTATGAAAAAGGTTGCATCCTTCACCATTTGAGCAGTGTGCTCTAGAAAATGTGTCCTCACCTTTAACAAGGTTAATTATAAAAGACTCCTAATAGGTTTTGACCTTTGACTAGGTCACTATAATTCAAGGATTGTAAAGATTAACTCCTAACAGGGTTGTAAAATCTTCTAATAGAGATCATTATACTCTAGTGCAGTTTATAGTGGGTGTTGATTCCCACCAAGGTTTTTACCTATTTGGGTTTCCCCGTAACCAAAATTATGGTGTTGTGATAAGCGTTATCTTATTGTGTATGTTCTTAATGTTATTCTATACTTAATTGGATATAGAATTGAATCTTGTAGATAACGGATTTGCCCCCCTCCACCCTCTCAATTATCTCTTGGGACTATTCCTAACAATTGGTATCAGAGCCAAGTGCCTCAGAGAGAAAGTTTAACAGCTTGAGGTTGATGAGATGGCATTCTTTAGAAAATAAAGTCCTAAGTTTGATGGAGAGAATTATCTAGACTGGAAGAACAAAATGACAACAAATTTTTAGTGCAATGCTTTTGAGATTTTTGAAGTTGCTACTAGAGAAGTTTAGATTCCTTGTTTATTAGTTCTTGTAAAAGAAGATGCAACTATTAAGAAAAAGGAAATGTTCACTCAAAATTTAATTTCCAAAGAAGCCCTTATCAGCACCCTTTCTAGCAGTGAGTTTTCAGAGATCAAGAAAGTAGATAAAGCCTACAAGATATGGAAGTATCTTGAAGACATGTCTAAAGGAGACATCCAAGCCAATAATGCATGTAGAAAGACATTGAAGAAAAAGTACAATACATTGGAGATGCTACCTGAAGAGAACATCAGAGCCTACAATCAAAGAATTAATGGAGCAGTTGTAGGAATCAGAAACAATGGTGGAGAAATTTCAGAAGAAGACATAATGGATAAGTTGATGACTACTCTGACAACATAATATGAGAGAAAGATAAGCATCCTAGATGAGACTATGTAATTTTCAAAATATTTCAAAAGAGAGACCTTAATCAACAAGATTTTAGAATTCATGATATCAATTTTGAAGACAGAGCCTAAAAGTGAGACAACCTTCAAAGCTTCAGTCCATGGTAATAAATCCTTGAACACTTCTGGTAAATTTGATGATGATGATGAGGATAAAGAACTAGATGATTTCATTGCTATGATTGCTAAGAAAGAAAGAAAAGGAAAAGGAAAATATGAAGATTAGTTACCATTCAAATGTTTTTCATGCAACAAGATTGGTCACTTTGCATCTAATTGTCCTACAAGAGTCAAGAAGTTCAAAACTAATTACAAGCCTAAGTATACAAAAGAATGTTACTATGTTGGAGATGGAGTATCACATGAAGATTCAGTAGAATATGAAATTGGATTCATTTCTATTGAAGATATGGAGAAAATGTTTGATGAAATGGACATTGAAGATGAAAAGAAAGCATAAGAGTTAGCATTAATTTCATAAGAAGACATCAGAATAGACTAGATCATTGATAGTGGTTGTTTACATCACATGAAAAGAGACAAAGATAGATTTGTACATCTAGATAAGTAAAAAGGTGGCATGGATCAATTTGGAGATAACACTCCTAAACCTATCATAGGTAGAGGATCGATCACCATGGATGGACAGAATAATATTGATGATGTTCTATATGTTGATGGTTTTCAATATAACTTACTAAGTGTTGGACAGTTGCTTGACAAAGGATATCAGGTGGAATTCAAAGACAATAAGTGCATCATTAATAACAAAGGAGTAACAATTGCATTAGGTTCAAAGAAAAAAGGTAGTGTTTATCATCTTAATTTAGAAGAAAGTTGTTTTGTTGCTAAAGTAGATGACATTTGGTTATTGCACAAAAGACTATGTCACATCAATTTTGACAATATAGTAAAGATAAGCAATGTAAACGCAGTAATAGAACTTCCTAGTATTCCATCACAATATGAAGGGAATGTGTGATGGGAAAACATGTGAGGAATTCATTTAGAAGCAAGCATACTTCAATAGAGAAAAAATTGGATCTAGTGCATACAAACTTATGTGGACCAGCTCAAACAAGACCATACTATGGTGAAAGGTACTTTATTTTATTTGTTGATGATTATGCTAGAATGATGTGGGTTGCATTCTTAAAAGATAAATCTGAAGCATTTGAGAAGTTCAAGATATTCAAAGCTAAAATTTGAAAATGAGTCTAGATTAAAGATAAAATGTCTGAGATTAGATAGAGGAGGAGAATTCACCTCGGATATATTTTATGAGTATTGTGAAGAACATGGGATAAAGAGACAGCTAAGTGCACCTACAACCCCTCAGCAAAATGGAATTGCAGAAAGAAGAAATAGGATCATACTTGACATAGCGAGCACTATCATGATTGAAGGAAAAGTTGCACACACCTATTGGAGAGATGTGGTCAATACTATAGTCTATACTACCAATATAATTAAATTAAGGCCAAGCACAGACAAGACACCTTATGAGCTATGGTTTGGGAATGTACCTATAGTAAAATACTTCAAAATCTTTGGAAGAAAGTGCTACATTGAGAGAGATGAAGCTATTGGCAAGTTTGATGCAAGAGTGATGAAATTATTTTTCTTGGTTATTCTACTAAAAGCAAAGCTTATAGATGTTTTAACTTAAGATTGATGAAGATCATTGAAAGTGATCATGTAAAGATTGATGAAAATTTTATTATTTAAGAGAGATATCATGGTTATGCACCTATGATTGAAGAATAACCTAGTCCTATTAGTAGAGAAACAATTGTTGAAGAATAACAACATTGATGTATTATTCAATGATCTTGAAACAAGAGAAGAAGAATCACAAAAGATAGATGACAAAGTCACACCTAATGTTCCAAAATTCACATCAAGATACCATTCAAAAGAAGATATCATTGGAGATCAGAACAAAAAATTCATGACAACATCAAAGGCAAAAAGCTCAACAGTTGCTGAAGCGGTATGTTTACTTTCACAAATTGAACCCTTAAGTGTTGAAGATGCATGTAATGATTCAGATTGGAATGAATCAATGAAAGAAGATCTAGATTAGATAGTTAAGAATGATATAGGGGAATTGGTCCCTAGACCTAGTGACAAGAATGTGATTAGAACCAAGTGGATATTTGGAAACAATCTAAATGAAGATGGTACAATAGTAAGGAAAAAAGCAAGACTAGTATGTAAAGGATATGCATAGAGAGAAGGAATTGATTATTTAGATACATTTTCCCTTGTAAGAAGATTGGAATCCATAAAGTTATTTATAGCCTATGCAACATTCAAAGACTTTAAAGTATGTCAGATGGATGTCAAGTCAACATTCCTGAATGGAGAGTTGAAGGAGGAAGTCTACATAGAGAAGCCTGAAGGATTTACTTTATCAAAAAAACCTAACATGGTATGTAGACTGAAGAAAAACCTTTATGGACTTAAGAAAGCCCCTAGAGCATGGTATGAAAGACTAGATGGTTACTTGACTAAGATTGGTTTCAAGAAATGAGCAGCAGATTGTAACTTATTCATAAGAGAGACGCCTGAAGGATTATTAAGTTAGTTGCTATTTTTGTTGATGACATTATTTTTTGTGGTAATGACAAGCTAAGTGAAGAATTTTCTAAAGAGATGCAGAGTGAATTTGAAATGAGCATGATTGGATCTACAAAGTACTTTTTGGGACTGAATGTACAACAAATAGACAAAGGTATTTTCATTAATCAGTCTAAGTATGTGAAAGAAATATTGAAGAAGTTCAAGATGTATGATTGCAAGCCAATAAGTACCCCTATGATAACATGAAGCAAGATTTCAAAATAAGATGATTCTACAGCAGTAGGCAAGACCCTATATAAGTATATGGTTGGTAAACTCATATATCTTACTCAATCTAGACCAGATATTTCTAATGCAGTTGGTATTGTTGGAAGATTTGCAGTAGAACCAAAACAAAGTCATCTTATGGTAGTAAAGAGGATATTCATATATTTGAAAGGAACTATAGATTATGGTTTATGGTTTATGGTATCCTAATTTGGAGAATGTAAAACTTCATGTATATACAGATGCAAATTGGGTAGGTTGCATTGATGATAGGAAGAGCACCTCGGGAGGAGTAGTATTTCTTGAAGATAGATTTGTTACTTGGACAAGAAGGAAGCAAAATTGTATTTCTCACTCCACAGTAGAAGCTGGGTATGTAGCAGTAGCATTAAATTGCTCTACAATTGTGTGGATCAAGCAGATGATAAAGGATTTTGGAATTTAGATTGATTACCCTATTTTTATTCATTGTGACAACACTAGCACTATCAATATGACAAATATAATCTAAATTTATTTTAGATTCCACTCATACCTCTTTACACATCCATTGATATTCTATCTAGCATTATTTTCTCATATTCAGTCCATACCTTATACTAATCTCAAGGATTACATCTTTAAATATATTACATGAACTTATCACAACCAGGTCATCTAGAGACCTAATTATAGAATATTGCAAGGAGTAATTAAAAATGCATAATGTGATCCAAGAAATGTTAGCTAAGACATAGCTAAGAATTATCTCTGATTAGAGTTTGCAATAGTTCATCATTCCTCAATGACTGATAAATGGCTGACTACTCTACTTCATGAGTAGTACCTGTGCTTATTTGTTTTGGCACCCTTTGCCATTGATGTCAAAGGGGGAGTATATAATCATGAAAAAAAAAATAGTTGATTCATTCTACAAAAGGAGTATGCAGTAGTAAGATGAGTATATAGCAGTTGATATTTAGAGCATTCAACAGTCGATGGAGGGTTCATCCTTGGGGGACTTTTGTTGATGAAATGAAGAATGTTATAAAATAATTGTACATTTGGATTGGTGGTGTTTTTCATTTCATATGTTGCCATAAATGCCAAAGGGGGAGATTGTTGGAGATTTGTGACCAAGCCATTGTTGACTCTATGTTTTTCATTGATGACAACATATGGTAAGAAGCATATGTTGATGTCTTATGTAGAGAGCCTTGAGCATACATTTCTTAGATATGTTATCAAATGATATCATAGATGTAGAGGTTGATTCTGAGTGTAGATAGTTGTGTAGTTTTTTGTATTAGTAGTGTTCCTGATAGTGTTACAGACAGAGTTTTGTATGTGATTTTCATTATGGTTATGATGGAGCCTTGCAGGTTTATATTGATGTTGTAAATATGTTTATGATGCTACGTTCATGGATGTAGAGTCAGTTATGCAGTTGAAGTTGAGTTATGTTGTTTCTATTTGTTAGTTATAGTTTCTTGAGTTTATATGATGTAGGCAACAGTGTTTATATTGTTTTAATAGTTACACCTATCATTTTGATATGTGTGTTTGGTTTAGTATTTGGTGATGAGTTAAGAATGTTTGGTTAAGAGTGCATAATCTATTACAGCATGAGAATAAAGTTTTAGCTAATTTGGTGAAGCCGGCTGTGTGAAGCAACACATCTACTCATATTGAGTTGTGCGGTCTTATTTGTGTTGCGTGCTTCGTTTAGCCATTGGAGATGTTACAAAGGAGTTATATTGTTTCTCTATAATGATTTCAAGGAAGTTATAATAGGGTGAACTGAGTATATCATTTGGAGAAAGATACTTATAGTCAGTCAATTGTGATTACTAAGTGTGATTGTGATAGTAGAGAAGAAGATGTGAATGTTCTAAGATAGTCAATCATCAATTGAAGATATATGTGAAGAAGAAGAGAGTATATAAGCTATTCATTGGAACTGATCAAGATAGCAGGTCTACTTTCCAGTTCACCAAGATCCAGATATAGTGTGTATACATTATGTGGAAGGTTGCAGCCTTCACTATTTGAGAAGTGTGCTCCGAATAGTGTGTCCTCACCTTTAACAAGGTTAATTATGAAAGCCTCCTGATAGGGTCCACTCTTTGACCAGATCATTGTACTTCATGCATTGTAAAGATTCACTCCTAACAGGGTTGTAAGATCTTCTAACGGGGGTCATTATACTCTAGCGGAGTTTATACTGGGTGCTAATTCCCAGTGGGATTTTTTCATATTTGGGTTTACCTGTAACCAAAATTGTGGTGTTGTGTTAAGTGTTATCTTATTGTGTATGTGCTTAATGTTATTCTATACTTAATTAGATAAAGAATTAAATATTGTATATAATTGATTCACCCCCACTCCCCCTCTTAGTTATCTCTTGGGACTATTTCTAACACAAGATGCCTCCAAAAAGGAATACTATTGTTAGAGAAGTGAATGAGTTGAAGGAAAAGCATGCAAGAGAGATGAGGGCATGTAAAGAGAATCTTGTGACCCTAGAGACCCATTATAGAAGAGGTGTTTTTCTAGGTGATGAGAGTGGACCCGAGGGAGAAGGGGAAGAGGAAGATTACCAAGAAGAAGAAAAGGAATTGGATATTGATGATTAGAGGAAGGAAAATATCTTGAGAGGAGTCAAGGAAGACAAACCCAAGGTAAAGATTGGTGAGCCCATGTATGGAAGTGATTTAAATGAGGAAGACCTTTTAAATTAGATTATAGCACTTAAAAACTACTTTAGTGTAAAGACATTCCAAAGAAACAAAAGGTAAAGATAGAAAACAAAAAATTGAAGGGGAATGCACTATTATGGTGGGATTATGAGAAAATGGAGAGTTGGAAGAGAGGTAAATAAAAAATCATTTCTTGGGATAGAATGGTGGCCAAAATCAAAGGTATGTTCTTACCATCTAATTATACACTTCAAATGTACATAAAATTGCAAGGTTTGAAGAAGAGAGAAATGGATGTTAAGGTATACATTGATGAGTTTATAAATTGAGTATAAGGGTGGGGCATATGGAGGACAATGTGGAGAAGGTAGCTAGGTATCTTGGTGGGTTAAGATTCAACATCCAAGATCAATTAACCTTAGTAAATTCTTGGAAAGTGGAGGAATGTTATCAAATGATAATTAGGGCTAAAGAGAAACTAAAGAGGAGGCAAGAAAGACAAGGAAAAGGTAGAGACATCAATAGAAGTGGAATAGGTACAAGGTTTTGGATATTTCAAGCATATATGTGTTGGCAATAATGTTTTATCATTGATATCAACATATTTCTTTATTCTTAATAGTTTCTTGGTTTGTTTAGTTGAATTTTTGGTTTGGTATAGATAGTGTGTTTGATATCATTTGATGTGAAGCTTTATATTTGTTTATAAATTTCTATACTTGATCTTTTTCAAGTTGTAGACAATCACTGTATGATTTGGTGAAGTTATGGTTGAGTTATCAGAGGATAGTTTTTGGGTTGTTTCTGTGTAGACAATGTTGTAGTTTTTGGATCGGCGTGAATCAATTATGAAATATATTTTGTTTCTAACCTAGTGGTGAGTTCAAAACATGGATGTGTATTCTCATCTTTGATCATTCATGATTTGGATGATGGAAAGCTATTCTTCTTTTATGACAGAGGTTGATGTTACGTATTCCTGATAAATAGTGCCAAAATAGTTATAGATTCTGAGATAGAGATGATTGTGTTTCTATTTTGATGATTAATGCTTCTTGTTGATGTTTTTAGATCATGTTCTATTTTTGTTTATGGATTGCATTGATTTATGTGATTAGGTTAAGTAATTTTCAGGTGGTGTGTTTTTGTTCTTGATCGACTTGTTGAGTTAGTATGTTGCAAATATTTGAGGTGTGACCTTTGGATTGTGGTGTATTCATGGATGCAGATTTGGGTCCTAGTTATATCTTAGCCAACATGTATTGGATCACATTGTGAATTGTGTATTACACTTTGTAATATTTTATAATTAGGCTCTTGGACAACCTTGGTATGATAAGTTGATGTAATATATTTAAAGATATAATTTGTGAGATTGGTAGAAGGTATAGAATGGATAGAAGATAATAATGCTAGATAGAATATCAGTGCATGTGCTAAGAGGTATGATTGGAATCTAAAATAAATTCAAATCAGAGCTATACTTCATTGGAGTTGTACTGGCATGTCTAAAATTTTATCAATCAGTTCATCAAACTAGTGGATTGTTTTCCATAATGGGTTGTATCATCTTTGAGGTTGTAGCCCTAGTTGTATTTTGGGCTTTTTCCCAAGGGTTGTGATGAGACAATTTTTTGTTTCTATTTTTTTATAATCTTTATACTTTGTTCACACTCTTTATTCTCTGATAAGACATTTCCAAAACATTTATGAGCCTATACCTATGCGAACTTGTGATAAGTACAATTAGAGCCACAAAGACTACAGGTAGTTAGAATAACATGTTTTGTTGACTATTATATACATAATGCAATACTTCATATAGCCACTTTAATCTTTGTTCTAATATTTGAGTAAGAAGTTCAAATGTTGGCTTGTATATATATACTAAATGCTACTAACCTCCCAGGAGAATGAGGAGCAGTTAGAGAGTGGTGCAACCACATTAAAGAAGGAGCATTAGGAATCCAACCATGATGGAACGAGCCATCATGATTCTGAGGATCATGTCACTACTGAGAAGGATCTTGCATTCCAGAGAATATAGGAAATAGTCCTACGATATTTCCTCAGTGTTGTTATTTTGTTATCCACACTTATTGTAAAATGTCATGTTTGTTATACTTCCTCTTTCTATGGCGAGTTTCAGTTAGACTTTACTTTAATGCTTTTAATAAGCATCAATCCTTTATATAAAGGGATTTGATTGGTTTAGTTAGTAATGAGAAAATATATCAGAATGTTGTGTTCAATATAACATAGTTACTCTTTTCTATTCTTGATGTATTGTTCAATCACTATGTAATCAATTTCTTAATATATAATGAAAGAGTGATTTTGAATTATTTTCTGTGTCGGTAGTTAGTAGAAGCCAACCACAGGGGGCCTTTTGGGAGGTGGATTAGATTAGGATAGAGTGGATTTTTTTCCTGCATATTTCTATGCTTTCAAGTAGAAGTTACTGTTTTACTCCTGCAGCATTGTTACTAAGAATGTTCTTGCAACACTTGTAGAGATAGGCATAGTTGATGCTTTGAGTTGTTAAATACATTTAGGATAAGTTTACAAGCTTTCTGTAGTCATTTCATTAAGTAGTTAAGTGTGTTTACTTTCCTATAGCAATAGCATAAGTTTCTTTCATGCACTTTATCTTCCTACAGCATAGGCAGTATGACTCCTTGAGGAACTTAGTGCATAAACTATGTTGTCCCATTTAAAGTCTACATCCCTGGGTTGACAATCTAAATGAATTTCATGATGGGAAAAGTAATCCTTAGTATGAATACATTATTCTTAAGAGAGACAATGGCATGATTATCACTACCTATTGTGAGACTGTTCATTTTTTACGCCATTGTTGGGGATGGTGTCAAACTAGGAACCTTAATGAGTCATTTATTTTTTAGATTAGTTTCCTATTTTTAGTCAATAAAGAGTATTTGTGAGCTTTCTTCACAAGGGCATCAACTCACTTGCATGCATCGAAGAAGGCAAGATGCTCATGGCAAATTTCTACCAAAAGAATCTGTTAAACTGAAAGAAGAGTTGGAAGAACTTAAGTTACCATTTCTTGATGCAAGTCCTAAATTTGCTGGATCATCTTCAACAGAAGAAGATCCTCATGATCCATTTGGCCTTCATCCTTTTGTAGAGATATTAGACAATTTCCTCAATAATTCCAATCTAGGACCACCTGTTGACCACAACCTTTTGGTTAATAATACTTCCCAGCCAGAGTTCCAATATCCAACACCTCTAGTAATGGAAACTCCTACATTCCATTTCCTATTCCATGTCTTATCAACAAACCCAACTTCAAGAACATACCTGCTTCAATGCTACCAAAATTCTATGGCCTTATTATAGAGGACCCTGATACCTTTTTGTTCGAATTTGACATTTTGTGTTGAAGTTTTGACTATAACACTGATAGTCATAAACTTAAGTTGTTCCCAACAACACTAAAGGAGTTAGCTCTTAGATGGTTCATGGGCTTAAGAGAAAATGTAGTAACTGATTGGGATGGAATGAGAGATTTGTTTCTAAGGGAGTATAAGGAATATTGCAAAGGTGGTGATTCAAAAGGATACGACATCTTTTGTATGTCATAGAAAGAAGATGAGACACTGGAGGACTACATATCACATTTCTTATACAACTTGCAGAAGAATCCTCAACATGCAATGCAGGAGGATTCACGGAAGCTAATTTTTAGAAGAGGAGTGAATGATAATTGCCAGGAAGCATTAGAGCTGATGGCTGGAGGAGATATATCTCATTCTTCTGGGATCCAGATTTGAAAAAGATTTGTTTTAACTATTCCAGAGCAGCAATAAAGAAGGGAAGAGGATTTCGTCCAATGTTGGCAAAAGGAAGTGCCTCCAACATTTCCAAGATAGAGATCTCAAACCTACTATCAGACTTCAAGCAAGACATCATTAATGATGTTGCTACACATCTAGACATGATGATTGAAAAAAAGAAGCATGTAGATGCGGAGACAAAGCTAGCTGAATACTATCCCCATTGTCACAAGCAAAAGAAGGATTGTTAGTGCAAGCTAGTGGTGAACCTAGAGAATCAACATCTTCCAATTGAGTACTTAAAGATAGAAGGAGAGGACTAACAAGTGTTCTTTGTTGCTCAACATTGCCCATGGGCTACAAGACAAGGTATGCCTCAAGATCCACTACAAATTTCAAATCCTTATAATAGTTAGTGGAAAAATAGGAATGTTCAAAGCCCTCCTTAGTATACTCAACCTACCTAGAATAATTTCTGGCCCAATAATCAATAGAACTAATGGTTTCCACAATAACAAACCTAGTAGCCATAGCCTCCAAACCAATGGAAATCACCACCAAGAAATTGGTAGCCTACTAATCAGTGGAGAGGACCTCAACCATGGCCTAACCAAAATCCTAGATATCCATCCTTGCCCCCTGCAATGAATACACCAGCAATTATGCCACCACCTACAAATACAGTTCCTCAAAAGAAGACATAGTTACCTAATCAACCACAACTAGATCCCAATAGCCAACAAAAACAATAGAAAATGTATACTACTGATGCTCAGTAGTACCCTTCTTATGCTCTAAACATAGCCAATATAAACCTAAGATCGGGTACTACTTTGCCTACACCTTAACCACCACTTATCACTAAAGTGCCAGACCTTCATGCAACATCAATACCACTCCTAGAGAATGATTTTACAACTATAGCTACCCCAACTAATGTTTCCAATTCAACTAATGATCAGACATTTGTAACACCTACATTTCCTCAGAGGCTTACCCTAAACAAATCTATACCAAAAGAGGATCAGTCGTTTGATATCCTTGGCCAACTAAAGAACATGCATGTCTAGATTCCCCTATTTCAAGCCATCAAGGATGTTCCTATTTATGGAAAACCAATCAAAGAATCTTTTCTCAAAAATCCTAGATGGAAGAAAAAGGATCCTCCAATAGTTCATGTTATAGGACAACTAGCTAATATTATGCTGGAAAAATTGGTAATTCCAAAGTATTCTAATCCAGGGAGTCTAGTTGTTAATATCATCATTAATGGTCAATCTATCAAAAATGCTCTCATAGACTTAGGTTCTTCCATTAATGTAATGACTAAGGATACCATGAATAAACTAAGCATAGAAGGATTATGAGCTACCCCAACAATCTTGCAATTAGTAGATAGCTCTACTGTCACCCCTAATGGGATGATAAAAGACATAATAGTAGCCCTAGATTCATGGGA
This sequence comes from Chamaecyparis obtusa, assembly GCA_027943335.1. Classification (NCBI taxonomy): domain Eukaryota; kingdom Viridiplantae; phylum Streptophyta; class Pinopsida; order Cupressales; family Cupressaceae; genus Chamaecyparis; species Chamaecyparis obtusa. The sequence continues at coordinate 86,817 of BSBK01010092.1, forward strand.
ATACCCTGATGATTTCATGATTTTATCACCAAAGGTCAATCTTGCTAGTTATCCTATTATTCTAGGACATCCATGGTTAGAAAAATCTGATGCAAACATTAGTTGTAGATCAGGGAACTTGACAATATCATATGGGCAAGCAACTAAGAAACTAGCATTGTATCCTCCAGCTCAACCCCAGCCAGATTTAAGAACACCTATATGGCCAGATTTAGGAGATGGGGAAGAAGAGTTGAACTCTGTGGTTTAGCTCATGATGTTACATAGGTAATCCTTTCTAAAGTTTTAGGAGGAGGATGAAATAATCAAGAGCATTCTTAATAATGATTGTGTTGTGATCAAAGATATAATTAAGAGTTCTGTGTTGGAGTTAACTACATATGAGGACCATCTTGAGCACTGTGTTTTGCCTTCAGAACCCAATATTATCCATCAGCTACTACCTTGTGAAGTAGATACAATTCCTATCTCTGAAGTTTCCATGCTTGAACTTACAACTATTGTTGAGCTTTCCAAGGGTCACAATCTCCATGTAAATAATAAGCTACATTGGCAGCAGATGGAGGAATTAACTAAATGTCTACAAACACAAGAAAAGGTATTTGCATGGGATTATGGGGATATCAAAAGAATAAGCCCCACACTCTGTAATCATAGGATATATATTAATGAGGGAAGTCTACCACTCCACCAACCTCAGAGGAGGATTAACCCAACATTAAGAGAGATAGTAAAAACAAAATTACAAAAGTTGTTAGATGTTGACTTTATATATCCTATATTAGATAGTAAATGGGTGTCACCTTTGGTTACAGTTCCAAAAAAGGGGGGTAAATGGAGAATCTATGTAGATTACAAGGAGTTAAACAAAGCTACAAAAAAAGATCATTTTCCATTACCATTGATTGATCAAGTACTTGATACTTTAGCCAGTAAAAAGTATTTTTCCTTTCTTGATGGATATAGTGGATACAATCAGATTAGCATTTCTCTAGAGGACCAAGAAAAGACTACATTCACATGTCGATGGGGGACTTATGCATATTCTGTTCTACCATTTGGGTTGTGTAATGCTCTAGCAACATTTCAGAGAGTTGTAATTAGTATTTTTGTGGACATTTCACATGACTGCATGGAGATATACATGGATGATTTTATAGTATTTGGGGTGACATTTGATGAGGATCTGTAGAATCTTGAAAAAGTGATGATCAGATGTAAGGAACACAATATTTCCCTCAACAATGACAAATTCTTTATGATGATGCAAGAAGGTGTATTGTTTGGCCATTTCATCTCAGCAACAGGAATCCAAGTAGACCCAGCAAAGATTGAGGTAATTCTCACATTACCCACACCTACCAAACTAAAAGATGTAAGATCTTTCTTAGGAAATGCTGGATACTATAGGTGCTTTATTCAAAATTTTAGTCAAATAGCTAGTCCTCTATATACTCTCCTTACCAATGAGGCTAAATTTATATGGACACAAGCATGTGATGAGTCCTTCCTGCAGCTCAAGTCACTCCTAACAACTACACTAGTCCTAAAAGGACCTAATTGGTATATTCCATTTCACATCCATACAGATGCACAAGATTATGCCATAGGTGTTGTGCTAGGAAAAAAGCTAGCTAACCTTGAGAATGCAATTTACTACACAGTTACTGAAAAGGAACCACTGGCTATAGTTTATGCATTGAACAAATTTTTCTATTATGTCACAGGCTATCCCATCTTTGTTCACACTGATCACTCAGCAATTAAATATCTCATGAAAAAACCTTCTATCATAGGTAGGTTAGGAAAATGGCTTCTACTATTGTAGGAATTTGACATAACAATTATTGATAAGCCAGGGAAGGTAAACATAGTGGCTGATTATTTGTCTAGACTCCAAAATGTTGATGCAGACACTACTCTAGTTGAAGATACATTTCCAGATGAGCACATGTTCCACATTGCAGTCAAAAACCCTTGGTATACTGACATATCCAATTATCTTGCAACTAGCAAAATGCCCCCACATTTCTCTCCAAAGGATAAAAGAATGCTAGCAGAGAAAATTTTCCAATTCTCATGGATTGATAATAATTTATTTAATATTGGTCTAGAAAAAATCATGAGAAGGTGTGTGAGGGAAGATGAAATATATGATATACTACATGCTTGTCATGATGAGCCATGTGGAGGCCACTTTCTAGCAAAGAGAACAGCTTTGAAAATCTTAACAATAGGTTACTATTGGCCAACACTTCAAAAGGATGCAACCAACTATACAAAGAAATGTGATAAATGTCAGAGGATGTGTTGCCCAACCAAATCTGATGAAATGCCTCTCAATCCACAAGTGGTGGTAACACCATTTGTCAAATAGGGCATGGACTTTATAGGTCCCATAGATCCTCCTTCAAATGGAAAATCATATATCTTGGTATGAACGGATTATCTGACCAAGTGGGTGGAAGTGAAAGCCATGCAGCATCCCAGAGATCAAAAAGTAGCAAAATTCTTGTAGGAGGATATTTTCATTCATTATGGCATGCCAAGACAACTGGTAACAGACCAAAGATCATAGTTCACTTCAAATCTGATCAATGAATTAATGAAGGAATACAACATCAGGCATAGGAAGTCCAGCCCTTACCATCCGCAAGAGAATGGATAGGAAAAAGTCACAAATAGATAAATTGAGGCCATCTTAACAAAGATAGTACAATTGAATCATAGAGATTGGAGCAGCCGATTAACTAAAGTAGTCTAGGCCTATCGCGCAACCTAGAAAACAACAACATGATTCACACCATTTGAATTAGTCTATGGGAAGGTAGAAATGTTACTAATAGAATTTGAACACAAAAATTTGCACACATCTCTAGAATTAAATATCAATCTTCTTGCAGCACAAACCGAATGCCTTCTCCACCTGAATTCATTAGATGAGATGCATAAATTTACATTGGAGTGAACAGAGCTAATCTAACACCAACAAAAGAGGTGGCATGACTCACATATAAAAAATAAGCACTTTCAAGTGGGTGATTGGTCTTTACTATATGATTCCAGATTCAAGGAGATTCTAGGAAAATTGTAGACCAGATGGCTAGGACCATATGAAATTGAACATGTCTACAACAATGGAGCAGTTTAGTTGACTACATTAGATCCAGTCCAATTCAAACTACTTTTCAATGGACACCGCTTGCACCTCTATCACAAGCCCCAAACAAAAGTGGACTTCCTGTAGCAGTTCAGTACAAACACTTCAAGAGTACCACAACTAACACTTTCTATAGCAGAGGGTGAAAGCCTTCTTCCTACAGTTGCAACATAACATGCCTTCGAAAATAACCCATAATAAAACTTTATTTAATATGAGGTACAATTCTTCATTCAATTTTCTCTTTTCTTCTCTCCAACTCATCTCATTTCTCTTTCTTCCACCCATTCACAACCCACATCACCCATAATTTCTATTTTCAATGTTTTCAATAAAGACACGTCAGCAATCACATGCGATCACTAGACTCATTACATGATCACCACCATTTTCTCCATGCATATAGTAAACACATGCTAGGTATAACTTTCTCACTCCTTACTCACTTTTATCACAAATATTTTATTAATTATATCTAGTACTGCACTATATGTATAATTTAGGCAGTACGCCAATTTCCCATTCTCATGCTAAAAAGTAACAAGTGAGGACACTTGTAATAGTTTGGTAGGGGGCAGGGGAAGTGTAATAAATTCTAAGTGTCATTGCTAAGCCATCCTATTCACATCCTTGTCACTTCAATGTTGTACTTAGGCCTTGATCCAATAATTTCCTTTATTCCCATATATTTGTCATCCTAAAAATTCTAATTTCCTAAATTTGACATGACCTGAAAGGACCATAATTTAGTTGCGTAGTAACTCGCACTTAAGGCCATGCTGTCCTTTGATTAAAACTTCATTATTATTGTTCATGTTAACGTAGCAAAGGAATTAAACAAAGAGGAGTCGATATTTTCAAGAAATGCATTTGAATTCTAAGAAGGAAAGAAGGTATTTGCAGAGCACAAGAGACTGAAAGGTTAACAGTTAAATTGGTGAGCAGAAATTGAAGGCTAGGTTTTGGAAACAAATGGGAGGACATTTGTAGAGGAAAGAACTAGTGCACCATGACATTTTACTCATAGATGTCAAAGGAGTCCGAAGATTTAACACATGTGGTTGGTTAGGGTATTTTCTTCAACTATCTGAGTTTAATGAGGAAGTAGTAGCAAAATTTATGAGCACTTTCGAGGAGGGGAAAGAAACTATCTGGGGATTAACAATTGTTTCCACTAAGGAAATAATTTCAGAGTCACTGGGTTGCTAGCCACTGGAGAGCACTATCCTAACGAGCATGACACTAGGTCATCTTGAGCTCAATTCTCCTAGCCAGCTGATCCTCCTCTTGAAATTACCAAGAAAGGATGCAAGAGACTATCTCTTCCTCCACCCTTTCCAGAATTGGTGATGCACATTATCAGGCATCTAACTTGTGAAGGGAGATTCTCAAACTTGCATGCCCATCATTTCAAATTGCTCAGTTTCATAAGGCATAATATTCAAGTTAATATCCCTAATTTTATGTACAATATGTTGAGCATTAGTGCTGAGGAGACATAGAAGGGAAATGAAAATTATATAAGCCACCATGCCCTAATAAAATTTCTAGTTGAAAGAGCCCATAGGGATGTCTCACCCTTGGCATGGACATAATTTGTTCAACTTAAAACTTTGCAACCCCAGGTCAATCCTATTGAGAAACCCCTAGGAAATGAAGTAGAGTCCTCTGAGCCTACTGTTGAAATACTTGAAAAAGAAAAAGAGACAAAGGTAGTCCAAGAAAATAAGTCTTCTAAGCTCACTCCTAAAAGCAATATTCCTACTTCCATAAAGAAGGAAAAAGAGAAAGTTGAAAAAGAAACCCTTAACCTAGAAAGCGAAATTCAAAATCCTGAAGTTCAAAGAAATAAAAGAAAATGGTCAAGTCTTGCAGCATCCATTCCTACAGCATCTAATCCTGTAACACAAAAGCCAAAAAGGTCCCGTCAAAAGAAAAATACACTGGTTGAGAAAACAATAGTGCGAAGAAGTCCTCACATGCGAGGGCAGGTATCTCCAGCTTCCACTGGAAATCCAAATGTTCCAACATCAAAACCTACCCTAGAACCTTTTGATGAGTACATTCATGATTATTCTCCCAAATAGATAGAAGTGTCTTCTTCTCCCACAAATATGGAAGAATCCCAAAATTTACAACCTAGTGATAACATACCACATGTTGGTTAGGGTATATCTGAGAAAATCCCTAATGTGGCAAAAGAGGGCATTCCCGAGGATGTTTAGATGACTCCTCCATAGAACCCCATTTACTCCAATATGTCTATTATCCCCTATAGATCAACATGGTTCACTGAGTATTTTCATAAAGCTTCCAAAGAAAAGAAAAAGAAAGCCCAGTAGCAAGAATTGGGCGCACCTACAATATAGTCTATACTCTTTAATTTATACAATCAATTTGTTTTCAAGAAGACTTGGTGGAAACAAGAAAGAAATAGATTGCAAAAGGAGATAAATGACAAGAGGAAATTGAAGCTCTTAAAGAGAAACTAAAGAAATAGGAACAAAAAATGGACCAAGCTCTTAAGTTAGCAGATTAGGTCATATCTTGTAGACCACCACCCAGGGTGTATGCCATTTGTTTGAAAGAACAATTCCTCTTGTTTCAGCTTATGATGACCATTAAGGGTATATATTGTGAATTCAAGTCAGCCCAAAAATTCTATGGAATATACCAAACTCTCCCTCCATGGAAGAAAAATTTACTATGTGATATCTACTTACATAACTTTAACATTCCCCATGAAACAAAATGGAATCCTTTGCTCTACATTGTGGATATTCATTTGAGAGTTTTAATGTCATGGATGCACAATGAAGGGAATTATGATAGGCAACTGAACAATTACAGAGACTTAGAGAAATCTGAATCCTTACCCTTGAGGGCTGAATCACACAAGCCTAATGTCCTGTTGCAAGATTGGCTAAATCTAACTTATGGAAAATAGAAACTTGAAATCAGAGAAAAGTTCTTTGCATTGAGAGACAAGGTTTACAGAGAATATCAGGGATTGCCTAATTTTTTAGCTCAAAGAGCTCTTATAGGGGTAAGAAGTCAGTGGAATAGGTTATAGAGGGCTTCAAGAAAATAGAGCCACATAGCCTAATCAACTTTGAAGTAGTTGTGAATAGAGAAACTAAATATATGTAGTTGGGGCATCAGATTAGAAGAGAATTATGGATGCCTTTGTATTTCCAACCACCTATTCTCCTATGGCCACTATATGACATCAATGCCACCAGATTGGATCATTTGCTGGAAGAGCACCATGGAGATTCCTTGGCAAGACCAAGAGGATTCTATTACACTTTCAAGAGTGGGAAGAAGGGAAAGACAGTTGTTTGTGATTTCAAAACAATAGCCAAGAGATGTAATGCTTGAGGACAAGCATTATGTGTAGTAGGGGGAAAATGATGAGATAATTTATTGTATCTATTTTTTTATAATCTTTATACTTTGTTGACACTCTTTATGCTCTGATAAGACATTTCCAAAACATTTATGAGCCTATACCTATGTGAACTTGTGATAAGTACAATTAGAGCCACAAAGACTATGGGTAGTTAGAATGACATGGTTTCCTAACTATTATATAAATAATGTAGTACTTCATATAGATACTTTAATCTTTGTTCTAATATTTGGCTAAGAAGTTGAAATGTTGACTTGTATATATATATATTGAATGCTACTAACCTGTCAGGAGAATGAGGAGCAGTTCAAGAGTGGTGCAACCACATTAAAGAAGGAGCATTAGGAATCCAACCATGATAGAAGGGGCTAGCACAATTCTAAGGATCATGCCACTACTGAGAAGGAGCTTGCAATCTAGAGAATATAGGAAATAGTCCAGCTATATTTCCTCAGTGTTGTTATTCTATTATCCACACTTATTGTAAAATGTCATGGTTGTTATACTTCCTCTTCCTATGGAGAGTTTCAGTTACACTTTACTTTCATGATTTTAATAAGCATCAATCCTTTATATAAAGGGATTTGATTGGTTTAGTTAGTAATCAGAAAATATATTAGAATGTTGTGTTCAATATAATAGAGTTACTCTTTTCTGTTCTTGATGTACTATTCAATCACTATGTAATCAATTTCTGAATATATAATGAAAGAGTGATTTTGAAGTATTTTATGTGTTGGTAGTTAACAAAATCCAACCAAGGGGGCCCACTTGGGAGGTGAATTAGATTAGGATAGAGTAGATTTTCTTCCTGCATGTTTCTATGCTTTCAAGTAGAAGTTACTATTTTACTCCTACAGCATTGCTACAGTGAATTTTCCTACAACACTTGTAGAAATAGGCATAGTTCATGCTTTGATTTGTTAAAAAGTTTTAGGATAAGTTTACAAGCTTTCTACAATCATTTCATTAAGTAGTTAAGTGTGTTTACTTTCCTCCAGCAATAACATAAGTTTCTTTCATGCACTTTATCTTCCTGCAGCATAGGCAGTATGACTCCTTGAGGAACTTAGTGCACAAAATGTGCTATCCCATTTCAAGGCCACATCCTTGGTTGACAATCTAAAGGCATTTCATGATGGGAAAATTAAGCCTTAGTATCAATAGATTTTTATTCAGAGAGACAATGGCATGATTATCACTACCTATTGTGAGACTATTCAGGTTGTTTCCATTATTTTTATTGAAAAGTGAGCCTGAATGCATGTGCATTCCTTAGTTTACCTTTAATAGGATTTTATGTGTTAGTACATCATCTAATGGGTTTGATCTCCACCATGGTTTTTCCCTTAACTGGGTTTTCACACAAAATATCTCTAGTGTTATGTGCTCTTATGTTGATGGTTCAATTTCTTTATGCTTATCTAAGTAATAAATTTAAGCATTGGTAAGTTTTTTTTTTGACAAAACTATTTTTGAAACAAGTAATTCAACCCCCCAGTTGTGTGTACTACCTTATTTCTATAAATTGTTATCAGAGATTGATCCTCTTTTTAGAGCTTAACTAGTGAGGTAATCTGAGATGAAAAATTTTAAGGACTGGAAGGGTAAAATAATTACACATTTAAGATGCATTAGAGAAGAATAATGGGATGTTACAAAGAAAAATTATAAGTCTCTTGTAGAATTTTCCCTTGCTACTGCTGATGAGAAGAAATAACTCAGATGTAGCATGAGATCCAAGGAAGCCTTATTCAGTGCCTTATCAGATGCAAAATATTTACTTGCAAAATATTTAATAAAACTTATCTGCCTCTCAATCATGATAGAAAACTTCCATTTAGCATCAATTTTACTAAATAGTTCTTCGAGGATCAGATTCTCTATCTACAAAGGTGTCATCTTGAATATACATAGAATATCTATCATTTCTTCTTTAATCTTTTCTTTATCATCTTTGTTTAATCTTTCAAATTTAATTAACTTAGATATTGCTAATCATGTTGTGCTCTTAATGTTCTAGCATATTTCATCCACACTAGTTGGATTCCTCTATCTTTCTACCTTCAATTTACTATTATCATCTATGTCGATCATTTCTTCATCATCATCATCCTTCTATAACACTCATTTCCTTCTTAGTTTCTTCCTGGGATGAGTCGGTGGTGAAAGAGAGGACAAGAGGGGCCGAGGAATGGAACACCCTAACTAGATCCACCATGCTCAACAATACACAGAAGCAACAACACATAATAGTGAGAGATAGAATGCATGGTCTTTCATATATTAACATCAAATTGAATCATACATGTCAGGCTGTAAGGCCTTCCTGGTTACGACTAGATATTACAATGAAATATAGAAGTCCTCAAACATGCAAGGATCTATGAATAATATCCAATCTATCTTCTATCTTATATCCAAAACTCCCCTCCCTAAACTCTAACCAAACAAGTACATTTATACAAGAGGCTACTGAATTAAGTCTGCCTTCAGATCCATAATCAACGGAAGGGATGACTAGATCTAGGTCCACACACTTCCCAATAATGGATATCAAAAATAAATTTGTGACCCAAATTAAATGCACAAGTTAGCCTCAATAGAAACTCAAAAGAAACCCATCGGTAAGAAAAGCCAACTGAGTGCTAGACAAGCATCATCGAGCACCAGGGAAATAACTGAGCACCAAAGAGATAATTGACCAACACCAATGAAGAAATGAAAAATGAGCACCACCGAGCCAACTCAGTCAAAGAAGGGACCGAGCAACACTAAACAAACTCAAATATGTTTTTGGTGACATAGGATTGCCAAGGACCCGAGATGCTCCTATTAGAATAATTGAGAGGGGGGTTAGTTAGTTATCCACAGTCCCAAATCAAAATGTGTAATCCAAAATAATTTACTTAAACTTCTGCAGCTTGGTAACATAAAATACTATACTGTCTGTGCTTTTACTGATTACCAGTCAATAAAAACTAATGATTACTGACCAAATCTAACATTTAATATGTAAATTATAATAAGAAACAATCACCACAATGAACACATAACAAAAAATATGTAAAGTGGAAACCCTGTGAAGGGAAAAACCACCTGGGACCGGCAACCCAAAAATGTTCACTCTTATGAAGTGAGGTTGGTGAAGACTCAACCCTATTAAAGGTTACAAACACACTATTAGGTGTGACCTTGTTAGAGGATTTTAGACCAACTCTTATCGTCCAACTAGCAGTCACTCTGGGGTTGACAAGATAACAATGCTCATTCGATGAATAAAACATACAAGACTTTCAAGTCCACTCTATTAAGATATTTCTCTATTGATAATGGTTAAAATGTCACAATAGTTTGATCTGATTACAATACAAATTCAATTGCAGATTATCAAATCTATGTTTAGGCCATACAAATCCTTTGATCAGTATTTCAATTCTGTATCACAATAATCAATTACTTACTATCGCTCAGTAATAGCTTTCTGATGCTCGATAAACTCTACAGTTCAGTTCTCCTTAACCAATTTGATTAGGCATACATGAAGCTTGTTCATGCAATAATTCTACAGTCCTTCCTCTAGCATAGGTTTCATAATGAAACTCTGGTCTCTTGAATAGACAGGTAAACCATTTTCTTTTCCTCCATAAGATTTTGCCACTTATTCTCCTTCATCCATTTTTCTACTTAAACCTTCCTCAATAGTTGTGCCAGTAAAACATTTTGATTTCATCCTTTAGATCTCTGTTGAATTGTGCTAGCCATTGATCTTCGTAACAAACATTATCTCCATCACTGATTATGATGTACTTTATAGCTCATCAATCCTTAATAGCTAAACTCATCATTTAATTCTTTTCTCCTACTCAGTTAACAAAGAAATGTGTTGGTGAACACAAGCTCAGTTTATACTATGCTCAGTATACACTACATCCCATCGATGTATACTGAAATGCTTAATCAACCAACCACACTACCTTGTGTCTTTCAGCTCTTTTCTTCATCATAGATGAATGAAACATAATCAAGTCAATAACATAAGGTCATAGACTCATTAACAAGTTACTCAATGTAATCCTTATCCTCATCTATCATGTACATCTTCCTCATGTAGATATTTATGTTCTTCATCACTTTTACTCCTTTTGTATAGATGTTTAGTTATAGTAACTTACAAAATAAGTATTGTCAAACTAGTTGACATCAATGACAACATATTACTGATTTAATCATATTACATATCTAATCAACAACTCGGTGATCTGTAATCAAAGATTCTTCAATCAGGTTCTAAATCAGTTGTAGTTCATCAATCTCTCCCTTTGGCATTTATGGCAACTCAGGTAATATGAAATATACCATACACATACCAAACATGTATTCTACAACTCTGTGAACAAATGTTGTACAAGCTCTCCCTAGCTTAATATGTTTAATCACTACATTACTTAACATCATTAACAATGTAGCTTTGACATTTTGCAAATATGATCTTTTCAGCTCTCAGATTCCTTCTTCTATTCTCAATAACTGATCTTTAGTGCTCTCCCTTTCTTTCAGTTTGTCTCTCCCTTAGATAGATGTTTCAGTGTTCTCATCAGTGCATATTGTTTCATATTATTTATCTCTCCCTTTGACAAAAATTCCAAAGAAATAAATAAACATATAGCTCTGTAGTAGCCATGTAACTCTCTGTTGTCTGGTGCATACTCTATATTTATGTCTACTGATATGCCAATCTGTTCCAGTTTTCCAATCTATTCACAACCTTAGACATGATCCAAAGTGTGAACTATGCTGCATCAACATGAATGATCTTCTGATAATATTAGGCTGATGTAACATCTAGATCACCTTAGTGACCGGTAGATAGGGGACGGACCCCAAGTCTAGTCCTCAGGTATTCAAATGTATCCTTCGGTAGAGGCTTTGTAAATATGTCTGTAAGTTGTTCTTTTGATGTAACAAACACTAGCTTAACTTGCTTCTCATGTACTTTTTCTCTCAAGTAGTGATACTTAATAGATATATGCTTTGTTTTAGAGTACATCACTAGATTCTTTGAAATTTTTATTGTGTTGGTGTTATCATAGTATATAATCATCATCTCAATGATTATCTCATTCATACCTTCCAAAAATTTCTTAATATATGCAATATTTGAATAGTTTGTAGCAGAAGAAACATACTCTACTTTGGCTATAGACTGATAAATGAAAGCATGCTTCTTACTTGTCCATGTAACAAGTCTTTCACCAAAGAAAAATTCTCCTTCGGTGGTACTTTTTCTGTCATCCACATTTCCAGCCCAATTAGTATCGGTATAGACTCTGAGTTCAAACTTACCTTCCTTAGGATACCATAATCCATAATCTTCTATTTTCTTTAGGTATCTTAAGATTATCTTTGTAGCAACCATGTGTGACTCTCTAGGGTTTGCATAAAATCTTGCAACAATTTCCATAGCATGTGTTATGTCTGGTCTACTATGTACTACATACATTAACTGACCAATCATAGATCGGTACAGCTTCTGGTTCACTTCTATAGTTTCATTTTCCTTAGTCAGTTTACATCTAGTAGCCATTGGTCTTCCCAAAGGTTTAGCATTTTCCATGCCAAATGTTTTCAGTACTTCCTTGATATATTTAGATTGTGTGATGAATATACCATCATTCTGCTGAATCACTTATAGTCCTAGAAAGAACTTAATCTCTCCGAACATAGACATTTCAAATTCACTTCTCATTTCATTAGCAAGTGACTTATAGATTTGATCTTGTCCTCCAAATATAATGTCATCTACAAATATTTCAGCAATAACAATAGTATCATCAGTATCTCCTTTCATATACAAATTGTTGTTTTCGCTTGTTCTAACAAATCCAATACTTAACAAATAAGTATGCAGCCTCTCATACCAGGCTCTCGATGCTTTCTTCAAACCATATAAATCTTTATGTAATCTACATACCATGTCTTTCTTTTTTGGATCAACGAACCCTTCAGGTTGTTCTTTGTAGACTTCTTCTTCAAGTATTCCATTCAAAAATGCTAACTTGACATCCATTTGATAAGCTTTGAAATTTTTGTGTGCAACATATGCAAGTAACATTCTAACTCCTAATCTAGCAATAGGTGCAAATGTTTCACCATAATCAATTCCTTCCTCTTGTGCATATCCTTTGCATACCAATCTAGCTTTATTTCTTGTTACTTCTGCATTCTCATTCTACTTTTTTTTGAATATCTAGTTAGTACCGATAACATTCTTATCTTTAGGTTAGGGTACTAAGGTCCAGGTTTTCTTCTTCTCTATCTATTCTATTTCTTCTTTCATTGCATTGACCCATTCATCATTTTCTAATGCAACTTTTACATTCTTCAGTTCATAATCACAAAATAGACATGTACCTTCTCTTTCTTTACTCCTTGTTTGCATGCCATCTTGTTTGTCTCCAATGATTTGTGTCTCAGGATAGTGTCTTCTAACAAAACTTGCCAATATCTAATTTCTTCTTTCTTGTTCATCCTACACAGGTTCATTTTCTTTCTCAGTGGGTGCTTCCTACTCATCAATTTATTTTTCCTGTTCCTTGGTATTGCTTTCCTGCTGATCGGCTGTCAATGTCTATTGCATTGGTAGATACTTAGGTTGTTCAATGTAAGTGAATCTACTATAGTCCTCAGGTTCCTTTCTTCTTTCCTCTACATTCTTATCATCAAACTCATCAATTCAAACATTAGTACCCTCAATCATTTTTTTTGTAACTTTTTTTAGACACTTGTATGCTTTACTTTTACTGGAATATCCTAGAAATATCCCCTCATCACCTTTTGAGTCAAAATTTCCATTTTTTTCATCTTTCATAATAAAAAATTTGCTTCCAAAAATTTTGAAATAACTTACAGTGGGTTTGTGTCCAAACCATAACTCATAGGGTGTCTTATTAGTGTCCTTTAGTTGTACTCAGTTTAGCACATAGACAACAGTGCTAATGGCTTCTCTCTAGTATGTTTAAGAAACATTATTTTCTATCATTAATGTCCTTGTATAGTCAACAATTGACCTATTCCTTCTTTCAACAATGCCATTCTATTGGGGTGTCCTTGGTGTAGAGACCTGTCTTTTAATACCATGCTCATTACAAAAATTAGTAAATTCATCAGAGATAAATTCACCTCCTCTATCAGATCTTAAGCATTTCAAATCTTTACCAATCTCTTTTTTCTTTTTCTTTTTTATACCACTTGAACATCTTGAATGCCTTAGATTTTTCTTTTATGAACATGACAGTCATTAACCTAGTATAATCATCAACAAAAAGAATAAAATATCTTTCTCCATAATAACTCTAAGTTCTCATAGGACCACATAGGTCGGTATGAACCAACTCAAGTATCTTCTTTGTTGAATAGTCTTTTCTTTTGAAAATAGACTTAGTCATCTTACCTTTCTAACATTCATGACACATAACATGATTTGGCTTAGATAAGTTAGGCAGACCTCTAACTCTTTTCTTTTTACTGATCTTAATCATGTTATCAAAATTCACATGACATAACCTTTTATGCCACAGCCATGCATCTTCATCTTTCATCACTAAATAAGAAGAGTGATCATTATCAAGATAAAATAGATTACCTTTGGATTGTGTACTAGTTCCAACAAGTCTTCCTCCATCATCAAATATTTTCACCTTTTTACTCTCAAAAGCAACTCGGTGGCCTTAATTGTTCAGTTGTGCCACACTTAGCAAATTATAGTCAATCCTTTTACCCAATAAGCATTTTCACATTTTAATCTATCATTTATCATCAAGGATCCTTTACCCCTTACCATACAAGGTGCAACATTTCCCATTCTTACAAATCCTCCATTGTATTCTTCAAGTTAATCAATTTTTTCTTCATCACCAGTCATGTGATGGGTACAGCCACTATCTATAATCCATGTATCATTCTTATTAACCTTGGAGATAAGTTTTGTTTCTACATACCTTTCATCTTCTTTGGAATCATCCTTCAATGCCAAAAATACTACCTCCACATCATCATCAGTGTCAGTATTGGTGATATCTTCTTCCTCAGCAATGTAGAAAACCTTCTTGCCTTTTTCATTATTATCTCAGTTATCTCTATTGTAGTGTTGGTAGCCTCTATTGTATCTTGTCCCATAGCTTCCTTTAGATTAGTCTTTGGTTCTTTCATCATCTTTCTTGTGTGGGCATCTAGCCGAAATGTGACTAACTTCTTTACAGCTAGAGCATGCTAAAGGTAACTTGCCTCTATACCTTCCTTTACCTTTAGGTAAACTTCTGGCCATAAGAGCTTCAAGTTCATCAAGCTCATCATTAGTATTGCTATCACTATCATCCTTATTATTTCTACTACTAGACTTACAAATCTTCAGAGAAGTCATAAAAGTGGATTCAAGATTGGGTGCAACACTATTATCATAATTATTTAGTTCAATTGTTGTAAGCTTTCCAATCAAGTTACAAGAGTGCGTGTGTTGTTAGGTGGTGACCTATTTTCATGAATTGCAGATATTTTGATTGCATAGATAGGCAATAGGGTTCTCAAAAATTTTCTTACCACAGTGTCTTCATCAATAACTCCATCTGATGCTCTAATAACGTGAACTACCTCTTTTATTATGTTTGTGTACTGCACAATATTTTCACCTTCTTTCATCTTCATGTCATCGAATCTCCCTCTTAAGCTTTTGGCTCTTGCTCTCTGGACATTCACATCACCATTGTAGACTTGAGCTAACTTATCCCACATCTGCTTAGCAGTAGTACAGTCCTTGATGTCTTCAAATTCAACATCTGAATAGGTAGCATCAATCTCCATCATAGTAACATTATGTTCATGCCCGTCCCTTAGTTGATCAAGGGTCAAGGGACCAGTGGGTGGTGCAAGGTATCCATTTGCCATTAGATCTAGGGCAGAATTCCCAATCCTAGATATATGCAGCTTCATTCGACTTTGCCATATTGTGAAGTTATCCTTATTTAGCTTTGGCACTTCCCTCTTAAACATTTTGAGACCTTTGTGCTGAAGTCTTTAAAAATCTATTCCAAGAAACCAACACTTTGATACCAATTGTTAGAATAACTAAGAGGGGGGTGAATTAGTTATCCATAGTCCCAAATCAAAATGTGTAATCCAAAACAATTTACTTAAACTTTTGTAGCTCGATAACATAAAATACTATACTATCTATGCTTTTACCAATTACCAGTCAATAACAACTAATGATTACTGACCAAATCTAACATGTAATATGTGAAGTATGATAACAAACAATCACCACAAGGAAAACATAACACAAAATATTTAACGTGGAAACCCTATGAAGGAAAAAACCACCTGGGACTAGCAACCCAAAAATGTTCACTCTTCTAAAGTGAGGTCGGTGAAGACCCAACCCTATTAAAGGTTACAAACACACTGTTAGGTGTGACCTTGTTAGAGGATTTTAGACCAACCATTATCATCCAACTAGCAGTCACTCTCGGGTTGACAGGATAACAATGCTCATTCTATGAATGAAACATACAAGACTTTCAAGTCCACTCTGTTAAGAGATTTCTCTTCTTACAATGGTTAAAATGTAACAGCAATTTGATCTGATTACAATACAACTTCAATTGTAGATTATCAGATCTTTGTTTAGCCCATACAAATCCTTTGATTAGTATTTCAATTCTGTATCACAATAATCAATGACTTACTGTTGCTCGATAATAGCTTTCTGACACTCGGTAAACTCCGCAGTTCAGTTCTCCTTAACCAATTTGATCAAGCATACATGAAGCTTGTTCATGCGATAATTCTATAGTCCTTCTTCCTCTAGCATAGGTTTCATAATGAAACTTTGGTCTCTTAAATAGACAAGTAAACTATTTTCTTTTCCTCCATAAGATTTTTCCACTTATTCTCCTTCGTCCATTTTGTCGCTTAAACCTTCCTCAACAATTCTGCCAGTAAAACATTTTGATTTCATCCTTTAGATCTTTGTTGAATTGTGCTAGCCATTGATCTTCATAACAAACATTATCTCCATCACTGATTATGATGTACTTTATAGCTCATCAATCCTTAATAACTAAACTAATCATTTAATTATTTTCTCCTGCTTGGTTAACAAAGAAATGTGTCAGTGAACACAAGCTCAGTTTATACCATGCTCAGTATACACTACATCCTGTCGGTGTATACTGAAATGCTTAATCAACTGACCACACTACCTTGTGTCTTTCAACTCTTTTCTTCATCGTAGATGAATGAAACATAATCAATTCAATAACATAAGGTCATGGACTCATCAGCAAGTTACTCAATGTAATCCTTATCCTCATCTATCATATACATCTTCCTCATGTAGATATTTTTGTTCTTCATCTCTTTTACTCCTTTTCTACAGATGTTTAGTTATAGTAACTTACAAAATAAGTAGTGTCAAACATGACAACATATTACTGATTTAATCATATTACATATCTAATCAACAACTTGGTGATCTCTAATCAAAGACTCTTCAATCATGTTCTAAATCAGTTGTAGTTCATCAGCTCCTACATCAGACACCTGGGGTTATTTGAAATGATTCTTTGAATCATTTTATAGGTATGATCCAACTTGCACCAACTTAGATTATGAAATCCATGAACTGTCTTCAATTGGTCTATTCTTCCAGTTTACTAGATATTCAATATAATGTCTTCCTCTTGTACTTCTACCAATTCTTTGCTTCAAAATCTTCTCAACTTCTTCATTCTGCTTCTTAGGATAATCCATCGGTACTATCATGTCTTCATCAGGTTCACGATACTCATACAAATTAGAAATTTTGAATATAGGTGATATATCCATATCATTAGGTAACTCAATCTCATATGCATTTCCACTATCAAATTTCCTCAAAATCTTACAAGGTCCAAACTTCTTCATTTTTAGTTTCCCATATGTTCCAATTGGAAATCAGCCTTTCTTCAAATGAACCATCACTTCATCACCAACATCAAAAGTCTTATGTCTCCTTGATTTATCAGCTCTGTCTTTGTATTTTTTATTACTCTTTTCCAGCTTGGTCTTCACATCTTCATGCAATGTCCTCATGTACTCAGCAAATTTTACTCCTTCAACACTTCTCTTTATCTCATCATCAATGTCTCTCAAATCATATATACCTTTGGGTGGTAAGCCATTTACAATCTCAAAAGGTGTCTTTCTAGTACTCCTATTCACTGAATTATTGTATGCAAAATTTTCTTGTACCAACATAGAATCCCAATTACTTGGTGTGTCTCCAACTAAACATCTCAAAAGATTTCCCAAACTTTTGTTCACAACTTCTATCTATCGATCAGTTTGTGGGTGAAATGTAGAACTATATTTCAAATTAGTACCAAAATTTTTCCAAAGAGTCTTCCAAATGTATCCAACAAATTTACTATCTCGGTTAGAGATAATACTCCTTGGTAATCCATGCAATCTAACAATTTCCTTAAATAAAAGATCTGCTACATGTATTGCATCTGATGTCTTTCTACAAAGTATAAAATGTGCCATATTAGAAAATCTATCCACAACAACAAATATAGAATCATTACCTCTTACTGTCTTCGGTAACCCAAGAACAAAGTCCATACTAATATCAATCCAAGGTTTCTTAGGTACAACAATCGGTGTATACAATCCTATATTCTGACTTACTCCTTTTGCAACTTGACAAATTCTACAACTTTTCACAATTTTCTGAACATCTTTATACAACTGTAGCCAAAAGTATTTCTCCTTCAACAAATTCAATGTCTTATCAATGCCAAAATGTCTAGCCAAACCACTACTATGTTTCTCCTTTATCAAATTAATTCTTATTTGTCATCTCAGTATACACAACTGAATACCTTTAAACAACATACCTTCTTGAATGAAATATTTTTCCCATTTTGTTCTCGGTTGATCTTGAATAGGTTCTTTGCATTTTCTCCACGGCTTAGAAAAATCAAGATTAGTCTCATACAAATCTCTCATCTCATCAAAACCAAGAACTTCAATTTTCATCTCGGGCATCAAAGATCTTCTTCTACTCAATGCATCAAAAACTTGGTTAGTGACTCCACTCTTATGCTTTATCACAAATGTATAACTCTATAAATACTCAACCCATTTCATATGTCTTTGATTCAACTTATATTGACTACCCAAATACTGTAAAGCCTTATGATCAGTATACAACACAAATTCATTTGACATCAAATAATGTCTCCATTTCTTCAGTGCTTGAACAATAGCATAGAATTCTTGATCATACATAGAAGATTTTCTTCTAGCATCATTCAAATTTTCACTAAAGAAAGCAATAGGTTTACCTTCTTGACTCAACACAGCTCCAATTGCACTACCACTTGCATCACATTCCACTTAAAATACCTTATTGAAATTTGGCAATGCTAAAATAGGCAATTTAGCAACCTTCTGCTTCAAAGTCTCAAAACTTTTATCAGCTCCATGTGTCCACATGAATTTTCTTTTGTCTCCTCTCATAGTTTCAATCATAGCATTACAAATTGAACTGAAATTCCTTATGAACTTTTGGTAAGAACTTTCCAAACCATGAAATGATCTTACCTCACTAGCATTCATAGGTGTAGGACAATTCAAAATAGCTTCAACCTTTTCAGGATCCATCTTCATACCATCAGTTGAAATTACAAATCCCAAATACACAATCTCCTCTTTCATGAATGAACACTTTTCCAGATTTATCAACAACGTTTCTTATTTCAATCTTTGCAAATCTTTTCTAAAATGCAACAAATGTTGTTCTCTAGTGTTACTAAATATCAGAATATCATCAAGATATACAATCACAAATTTACCCAAGAATTTCTTCAAAACTTCATTCATCAACCTCATAAAAGTACTTGGTGCATTAGTTAAACCAAAAGGCATAACCAACCATTCATACAAACCTTCTTTTGTCTTGAAAGCAGTCTTTCACTCATCACCTTCTCTAATTCTGATCTGATGATAACCACTTTTCAAATCAATTTTGGTAAAATACTTTGCTCCAGTCAAACTATCCATTATATCATCCATTATCGGTATAGGAAACCTATACTTCACTGTTATCTTATTGATTGCTCTAGAATCAATACACATTCTCCATTCTTCATTCTTCTTTAGTTCCAATATTGCAAGTACTATACAAGGACTCAAACTTTCTCTAATCAAACCTTTATCTAACAATTCTTGAGTCTCTTGATTCAATTTTTGATCCTCGGTAGGTATCAACCGATGAGGTGCCTTGTTCAGTAAACTAGCTCCAGGGATAAGATCCATGCAATGATCAATGCTTCTCTTCTATGGAAAACCATCAAGTACATTATCAAAAATGATATCACTATACTTAGTGAGTAACTTATCAATCTCCTGAGGAACACTATCCTCTATTTTCTTACTTGGTTTGTTAGGAATCACAACAAAACATACATCATTCTTCTTCAAATCTTTAACAAACTTTCTTCCTTCCATCAAGAAAACTTTCACAGATATGAAAACATTACTAACAGGTTCTTCAATCAAAGGTAACAATATTTGTCTTCTCCCATCAGCCCAAATAGTATACTTATGCAATCTCCCATCATATATAGCATGTCTATCATATTGTCAAGGTCTACCCACCAAAATATGACAACAATCCATAGGCATGATATCACACAACACCTTATCATAGTACTTTCCAATTTTTAAATTCACATAACATTGTGAACTTTATAATAGTGTATGCTCATCCTTGATCTACAAAATATGGTAGGGCTTCAGATGTTCCAACCTTTTCAATTGAAACTTTGTGATCATTTCCTCAGATGCCAAATTCTCCAAGATACCACTATCAATGATTACCTTCCAAACTTTGTCAGAAACTCTACATCTGGTCTTCAACAAACTTTTTCTTATTGGATCTTCCCTTTTACCTTCAGTCCACAATGCTCTCCTTACCATCAAGTTATTTTCCTTCTCAAGTTCATTCGATGACTCTTCTTGCACCAAAGCATTTCTACTACTACCAGCCTTCTTACTTGCATGTGTACATTCAAATGACCTATGTCCTTCTTCACCATAATTGTAACAAGTTCCTCAGAAACCACCTCTACTATAACCACCTTGGTAGCTACTACCCTTGCCTCTAGATGAACTTTCACATTTCCACTCGGTCTTCCCTTTATCTAGATTTGTCTTTTTAGGTTCAGATCTACCATTTTCACCATTAGATCTGCCTCTTCCTCTAGGGAATATTCCACCTCTACCTCTTTGTCTTAGTTCATGTCTCTTATTCAATTTCTCCTCAACTTTCAATTCAAATTGATAAGCCTCTTCAATGTTCTCCAATTTAACCAAACTGATCTCTTCTTGGATGGAAACTCTCAAAACATTCAGGTATGTAGAAATTCTTTCCACATCATCTTCATCATGTCTAGATCTAATATCTAATCTATAGAATTCCTCAGTATATTCTTTTACTGAGCTATGTTTCTACCTCAAACTTTTCATTCACCTAACTAGGTTAATCTGGTAATTACAAGGTAAGAACTTTCCTTTCAATTTATTCACCATTTTATTCCATACCTTGATTTTATTCATCAGAATCCATTTTTACACCTTACTCAGGAGGATTAAAATGTGGTGTAGACTTCAGACTTGTCAAATCCTTAAAATATCTTTGTTCTCCCTAATCCATCATAGGTGTAGGTTCTACATCACCTTGTTCTACCTCAATTTCATCATCACTAACATCTTCAAGATGTCTACCTCTTCTCTGGGCTATTTCAACAACTTCAAGTCTAGCAGCAAGTTGACTCAACATGTCTTCCAATCCTAGATCCACATCTCACCTCCCATGAACCATCTTGGAATCTTCTACAATTGAAGGTTAGATCACAATTTTCCACCCCACAATAATTCAATTAGGGCTTCACAAGAAGGAACCTACAAATCTAGATCCACAAACCTAGATCCAGATCTAACCTTGCTCTAATACCACCTGATGCAAGAGAGGACAAGATGGTCCAAGGAATGGCACACCCTAACCAAATCCACCTTGCTCAACAACACACAGAAGAAACAACACTCAATAGTGAGAGAGAGAAGGTAGGGTCTTTCATATATTAACATCAAATTGATTCATACATGTTAGTCTGTAAGGCCTTCCTAGTTATGGCTAGAGATTACAATAAAATATAGAAGTCCTCAAACATGCAAGGACCTATGAATAATCTCCAATCTATCTTCTATCTTCTATCCAAAATGCCCCTCCCTAAACTCTAACCAAACAACTACATTTATACAACAGGCTACCGAATCAAGTCAGCCTTCAGATCCACAATCAACGAAAGGGACAACCAAATTTAGGTCCACATGCTTCCCAACAATGGATACCAACATTAAATACATGACCCAAATTAAATGCACAAGTCAGCCTCAATAGAAACTCAAAAGAAACCTGTCGCCATGAAAAGATAACCGAGCGCTAGACAAGCATCACCGAGTGCCAAGGAAATAACCCAGTGCCAAAGAGATAACAGACCAACACCGATGAACAAAGGAAAACCGAGCAACACCAAACCAACTTGGTCAAAGAAGGGACCGAGCAACACAAACAAACTAAAATATGTTTTTGGTGACATATGATTGCCAAGGACCCAAATTCCTCTTGCATCAGTCAGCAAAATTCCAATTTTCACTTGTTTCCTTTTTCCTAAGCCCTCCCCTTCAATGTTCTTTTCTGGTGTTTTCCTTTGGGGATCAACAACTATGGAAGTTAAAGCTTCCCTAGTTCTCATTCTTAATGTTGTAGGAGAAGTAGGCTTTTATTTTGGGATCTTCCTTTTGTTGGGCCCGACAACCACTATCTCCTTGCCCTTATTTTGAGTTTCTACTTCCGCCTCTTCACTTCCTTCATACCCACTAGACTGATCCTCACCCTGACCTTGTGTAATATCAAGAGGTGCATTCTCCTCTTCTCCATCACCTAGCATTTTCTCAATATTTTTGACTATTTTCTTTCTTTTCCTCTCTAAAGTTGCAAACTTTAACACCATTTTAATCTTGGACTTAGCTTCTTCATAATTTCCAAATGGTTTTTCTTTTCTATCTACCTCTTTTGCCAGTAAATCAGTTAGAGCTATTGATGTCTCATCTATGTTGACCTCATAGGGCAATGGCCTTAGCCATGCTACCCTAGGAATAATATCTTGAGCATAGGTTTTGTTGGTATCCACTAGAAAACATATATCATTATAGTGTTTTTCTACTAGGGATATAGGAATTCTACTTGTTTTCCTCATATTCTTCTTAAATTCAACAAATTAACTCTCTATAACACTATCAAAATTGTCACCTAATTGTTGAATAAACTCATTAACCTATTGAGTCACAGGTCAGTCTTGACTCTATGCTACATCTCCTATAGTAGGAAAAAAAACTTGCACATAAAATAATAGACAAACTATCAGGGAACCAAACTTACACATTGAATTTTTATCCTTCCTAATTGATGTAAGGTTCTCAAAAAGTTGTGTCAGCTGTAGCCTGAAAAGATCATAAGTATGATCTTTCTTCGCAATTTTCCACGACTAATCTACTACAATGTAGGGAACATTATCCATGCTTCTTGGTTGATAAAATTTGTGAGCAATAACCCTTACTGCAAAATCTATCTCAGGATCTATGGTTGTAGAGATTATCATTCCTCTTTTGTTCCACACCACCAGTGTGTTAGCTTGAATTATTTCTTTACTCTGGTATCTCATTGTCTTCTTCCTTGGAAAAAATAGGATAATTGGTGACTTGGTGAATCATTTATTTGGTGAACTTTACTAGCCCATTCTCCAATCATAATTGCATATCATGTACTCTACATAGAATTATCTTAATCCATGCTATCCTGAAGTTACAAGGGAAATCTAGGGCATCCACTAACCCTTTCTTGGCAATGTGTTGATGCTCCACCTTCAACACTTTGTTGATACACAATATATTGTATGCTTCCCTTGACTCAAAATATTGGATCTCACTAATCTTGTACATGTAACATGTGCATACATCATGTATCATCAGTACTTTCAGTGGAATTGATTACAGGGCTCCTGAAAGATCTCCCTTTACCATGATTTCTAGTACATCTTGGAATTTTTGTGGTTTGCACACATCAATCCTTACTAATTAAACATTTAGAACCTCTTTCCCTTGCTTCCTTACTATTGCAGATGAAGTAGATGCTATTTCTCCAGTTTAGGGTTTGAAAGATGAATTTGAGTAGCTCGGTAATACCTTGTTTCAACAGTCCTTCACAATGTTTTTTGATGCCACATTGTAAGAATCTTCACAAACTAACTTCACACAAATTGATCTTCTTAATCTACTTTCAATTGTTCTACAAATTCTCAAATTGCTAGGTGAAATGAGAATGAACAGTAATATTTCATTTTATAGACTCAAATGATCGGATTAGGTCTTGATTGAATGCTCCATACATTTATAGGTGAAATACAGTTGTCTCAGCATTCACATGATAACTTGGTTACCACATACCCATACTTGGTTGAAACCATGACTTAGTTGATACTAACATTTCCACTTCATCTTAGTTAATACAAAATATCAACTATTACAGGAGCTTGACACATACTAAGTGACTCGATCACTATAGACATAAATACTGATGCTCAAAATCAATTATGCAATTTGAATCTTTTCTCAAAGCTATCTAAATGCATCTTATCTTATGTAGATATGGACTTTAACACATCTAGATTGAGGAACTAGTGTAACGTATAATATTTGAAAATTCAGTTCTTTACATACCTTATTTGCTTAGATAGAAGTAGTGTCGTCACCTCATCCATTGGATTGGGTGACCTTAGGCTCATTGGATCCACTACTACTTGCTTCCTCTTTCTTTCTCCATGTCTTATTCATCTAGTCCCTTATCTGCTCAATAATCTCTTCACCTTTGAATTATTCATTACTCGGTTCTTGTGCTCTGCAGTCTCTTTTTATGTGACCAATCTTGTGGCATTTGTAATAGACCAGAATTCCACTCATCCAACTTTTGGATTTACCTCTAAGATGTGTCCTTACACAATTTGCTCCAATATGACCATATTATCCACATAATGACAACTATACCATGTATTGTAATTGCAATTGAATGTGTTAACTTTCCTAGATGCAGTATCTTGCTTATTAGATATCCACTTTGGTTTAGCATTGAATATGCATTCCTGTGCGCCATGACCATATTTCTGAAAATTGTAACAATGTCCTTGAAATCTAGGTGTAATAGGTGAATTACTAACTTTTGACCTACATTCATGTGGCTGATGTCCATTCTTCTTACATTTTAAAAAATTTCCATTGAATTTATGTTTAGGATTGGACTTACCATTCTTGCTTCTATAAATGTTTTTTGTGTGTGCTAGATTTCCACAATGATGGCATGTAGCTTTGTTTTTCTTTGACTTTGTATTCATCTTTTCTCCATTCTTTGATGATTCTACGTCTTCAGTGGATGATAGGTGATCATCATGTCCTATTCCAGAGGTGTCACTTGATCTTTTAGGTGACCTCATTAGTTCCTCAAAATATTCTACAGCTTCATTAGGCTTGTTAATTGTCTCATTGAGTTCCTTTTCAGATCTTAATTCACTCTTCAATTGATTGTTCTCTGATCTCAAATTTTTTTGATTTCCATGTCTTTCCTGTTCAACTCTTCATTTGTGAGTAATAGTTGGTTTACCATGTCCAATTTATTTTTTGTCACCTTTTGTATATAACATGTCCTTTCATCAATTCTTATAGCCATTTGTCTCTTATCTTCTTATATCATTGTCTTATCTTCTTCAACTTTATTTTTCTATTTAATCACTTCACATAGTCTTACTGATTAGATTTCCCGTTCTCTCTTTAGACTTCTGACATCTTCATTTAGTGTGTTGTTTCTCTCCATTCAATATGCTATTTCTGCATCACTTTTAGTAGAGTTTCCATTATCAAATAGACCTTTAGTATCCTCTTCTTGATATTGTGTGTCATTCAGTTGGATTGCCAACTCTTTCCTTCTACTCAAGGATTTCTTCAATTCTCCTCTAGCTACTTCAAGATGGTGCAATGCAAGATGGATATCTATCTTCTGATTCCCTATGTTCTTTCCCAACCTATAAACCTCCATCTCCAAGATCTTAACTCTCAAGTGCTTAGACTTCTTCTAGGAGAAAAAAGATATGATACCAATTGTTGGAAGTCTTATATGGGAAAGTGAGATACTGAGATGGGGGGTGAATCAGTTATCCAAACACTTTTATACTTTGAAACAAAGTACTCATACATATCATAATTGCTGGTGTAATTAAATATTACTAATTACACTTTACTTAAGTTTACTTAGGATAATGCATTTCATATTAGTTGTCATTGTGACACCTAGGAGTTTGCATTTTATTTTAGCACATGGTTAGGTGAATTTCCACTTTAGGTGTGATAGTTGTCATCATATACCTCTTTGTGTGTGAGATCCACCTTTAGTGCTCTTATCGCATTATCATCCTCTCATTGTTGCACATGCTTCACATACTTTCATGTACAATGGAGGATGATCCACCTTTGGTGGACATGTGATTCCACCTAGTGTGGGTGATATCTTATCATTTCCTTATCATGTAGTCTTATTGCATTGCCTATATATTCAGGCACTCCTACTTTGTAATCAATTCAATTGGCTATAATCAATTATTTGATCATTTTTCCTATCTCTCTTGTGCTATCTCTTGAGCTTCTGGATCTTGGCATTTAGTGTTTGCCTTAGGCAAATTCTTACATGGTATCAGAGTGATATCAAAATTCTTACAATAATAATATATTTAAATACTGAAATAAATCTAACATTCTAATCATATCCATCAAATGAAACACATAACACAAAGATTTGGTAACCCCGAAACCCTTGAAGGTAAAACTGGGGTGGGGATGACACCCACAAATCTTCACTACTGCAGCAATAAAGTGTGCATGTTAGGGCTACAAAGTTTTGATCACTTCATATGATCTACCCTATGAAGGATCTATCCTATTAAGAGCTTATAGACTTATGCAATCTACCTTGATTAAAGGATTTAAAACTTATAGCTAAGTAAGCACTCAGTTAAGATATTTACAAAGGCTTGTTAGGACTACTTTGTTAAGAGATTTACCCTGATTCACTTGATAGAATGTATCACTGCTCGATCCTTCAATTTGCACTACAAATATTGATTATAGATCTCATCTTTTGAATACTTATCTCATCTCAAAATCAAATATAGCTTTGTTATGTCCTTCACTACTATGATCAGTCACTCTTCCTAATCTCTGCATCTAACAATCAAACATTGCTTCCATCTTCATACAAGAGATCTTCTCAGTTACTAGGTTTTATCTTTTTAGTATCACCTTATATAAACAATTGATAAAGCTTCTAGATAAAAATAATGAGCTAGATTTATCACTTATGCAGCTTAAGCATTCCCTTAATCTGATAGGTCACATGTCTTGCATAGGGATTAATGATTAGAAATAAAAAGTGTAATCAACTCCTTGATTCTCTTAACAATCATTAAATCACACATAGAATTCAACCAAAATGGTTTGCCTAGGTGTTTGTGCCATTACAAACACATATGTCAAAACTGGCTTGCTCAACATATGAAGTCTCTAATGCTTGGTCAAAAATGTTCTCCTTATACTAGTGCTCAATACTGAATCTTGTATACAACTCAACATATATACTGCTTGGTAACTACTAAAGTACTTGGTAACATTTGAATTTCTTGGTAGTAACTAATGCTTGATAACTATATAGAATACAAGTATATGCATAAATCAACATAAATACAATGACTCAATCATAGTGATGACTGACAAACATTTCCTTGATAATGACTAAGTGCTGCACACTAATAGACATCATGACTTAGGGATCAACATTTTGGTGATATCATATCCTTTAAGTACAATTAAAAATAACCTTGTTGTGATGAATGTGTCCTTCAGTACTTCTCAGTATCCTTTGAACTATTTCTGATAAAACTAAATACTCTATCAAATCCTTTAGACATAACCCTGTCAGATCTTCAGATGTCTCCCAATGGTGGCTACTTCACATGTCTCCATTCTTATTAAAATTGACATCTTGACAATGGTTTTAAATCATAATGATTTGACCCAATTAGGGTTATGAAAATATCTAGAAAACCTAGGATCAACGGTCCAAGTGAATAACCAAAAATATCATTACATAGGGATAATTCATCATTAAATGATTACATCCATATTCAATTTTAACCTCGGTCTATGTAAATCATTTTCTATCTTGGTAAAAGTTGTCTGCCTTGATTTATGTGTCATTCCAAACTTTTATGTCCACTCTTGATTACTCATTAAATGTTGCTTCTATGCCTTGGTATAATACTGGCGCTCGGTAATCATGTGTGCTCGGTGAATACTATACTTAGTAATCTATGTGCTCAGTGAGTATACTTTTAGTTATGACCGACTTGTAGTGCCCCTCCAATGGTGATTCAGTAAGGAACTATTTTGGTAGGTGAACCCTCCATCATTCAAGTAAACTGTTAGTTGAGACCTATGTTAGACCTATCATAGTCCGGACATAGATGTATGCTTTAGTTGATACGATTTAGAATCTTATTAGTCATTCATATAATTGCATTAGCCTTAACATCATTGCGTGGTTTATGAAGTGAAGAGTAAGTCGATATAGGTAATATAGTCATCTCTCTTAATGGTGTAGATTTGTGTGCTTTTAGCATTTGGTCATGATGCACTTGGATCATTGCATTTAATGATTTTATGATGGACGATTTAGTTTATTAGAAGATTTAACTAATCCTTATAAGTATTGTTATTAATTATCACCTTAATATAATATAATTAAAATATAACTAAGGTGAGACAAGGTAGTTTGTTGATATTAACATTATTCATTGTGTACTTAAATTATGGTTTTAAGTATGGTGTGATAAATTTAATGGAAATGATAATCTTATGTGTTTCTTGATATGAAGGTATTAATATCGTTACCACTCCAAATTATAGATAACATTAGTTATTGATTAGTTAATACTAATATTATTGGTGGCACTAATGATGTTACAAAAACAAAAAAAACAAAAAACAAAAAACAAAAACATGAAAGTATTATATAAATATCAATTATTATTAATGTTAGTATTGTAAGGTTCAGTCATATTTTAAGGTAAGGTGATTATTATTAAATGAGTGATGGACACATTTCAGTTGTGGGGAAAATCAATTAGGTTTAAATGATTAATAAATTGATTTTATTTTTCTTAACAATATGGGAACATGAATGGAATAAAATAAGTTTTCAAATGATTATTAAATAATTGTTAAGTTTTAATGAATATATTAAGTATGGCTAAATCAACACACCCAATATTCACTTACAATAAGATAACGATAACTTTTTATACAAAGGACTCATTAGCATTAGAGAGAGTGAGCTGGCAATCTTATATTGGTGGGTGGATGAGATTGAATGCATGAGGTGACATACCTTACAATTTCTTCACTCAATAGGACATTAGTGGCGGTCATATAGTTATTTGGAATTGGCGTGAGTAAGAAGAAAATAGGACTCATAACATCATGACCAATGCTCTAATATTCAAGATCATAATGATCGTAAGTACCTCTCTTTTTCTCATAGCATGGGAAGAATAAAATAATAAAAAAAGATCATGATATTTGTTACAACTAACAACAAGTTCTAGGGATTCGATTACTACTAGATAGTATATGATTTAGGGGGTTGATCAATACAGGAACTAGTTGGCAGTGGAAAAAAAAAAAACATCGGAAGAGGGAAAGAAATCATTCTTCTTTCCCTTGGGGACAAAAAATGGCAGCCAATAAGGTTTTGACATAGAGGGAAGCAAACATTCAGATGATGCTTGCAGCCAATGTCCATCTCGGCACTAAGAACTATGATTTTCAGATGGAGTGATACATTTTCAAGAGGTGCTCAGATGGTAAGATCTAGTTGCCTATGTCTTTCTCGTCTGATGGGGGATTCTATTCGCAAGATTTTTGTTTAGTGCCAGTTTTGTATTGTATTTTTTTCAAGGAAGTTATGATTGATGGTGCTTTGTTTAATAGTTTGAGTGGTCGGTGTGTCTTACTTTTGTCAAGCATTGTAAATTTGCCCTAAAAATGATTATCATGGTGGTTGTGGGTTTCTGTGAGCTGAGGGACTATGTTCTGAAGGATTGCTGGGTCGAATTTTGTATTGTAAGTTATTTTTATTACATGAAGTGGATTTGACACATTTTATCTCAGCATTGTATATGCCTACTTGATTTGGGTTTCTGTCGATCGACCTTCTACATTTTCCAATTTTTTTCTTGTTCTAATTTTGCATTGTAATTCATCTTCATTAGAATTAGAGGAAGTGGGTATGGCTTATTTTACTTGGGAATTGTGGATTTGAGCTATAAACTAATTTTATGATGGTCATATGTCTGGATATTAGTCAATTGTTTGGTTTTAGGTGATTTTGTGAGTTTCAGTTGAGTGCGCTATTCATGTACATGGTGGGGGATTTTGGTTTCCTTTCAAATTGAGTTCCAAACTTTATTTTTAAGCTGAAGTCTTTTGTTCGTACATTTAGTTCCGACACTTTTTTTTGGTTCCTGACTAGTGATGGGATTGTAAATGCACTATTTTTTAGCTCAAACTGATGTGTATTATTAATTTATTATTCTTATATTGGTTTTCTGTCAATCAATGGAGCTTACCCAATCTTATCATTTCAAGCTGATAACATTTTTCTTCTGTATTTGCATTCAACATATTTAGTTTTCTATCTATTGAAGGAATTTTGAAAACTGCCTTTTTGAAAAAAAGACTTATATTCATGCATTTACTTGTGACAATTGTGGGTTGAGATTCTGTCAATTCATAGAATCCTCAACCCTTCAGAGATTTGTATAGAAAAAAAAAATGCTTTTGTGCAATTAGTTTTGATAATTTTGGCTTGTGTGTTCATTATCCGGATTGCTAGCACCATATGATTTTGAGCTAGATAAACCTATAAAAAATGATTGTTGCATAAAAATTTCTCATCAAGAAACTAAATTGGTGAAGTACTTTACCTACTAGTATATCCAACTTTTAAATTTTATTAAATAAAAGAAACAAAAGCTCTAAACATGTATAGTTACATATCTGAACCTGTCCAACCACAGAAGCCAATAGAATTGATTTGTAAAATAGTTTTATATGATAGCTGAAAGGCTTTCTTATGTTGATTGAAAGAGTTGAAGATTGTTGCAGAAGAGAGGATTTGTTTGTGTGCTTTGTTGATTGAACGCTTCTCCAAATTTTAGTCAGAGTTGAAAATTCTCTTGTTAATTGATAGAATAAGCATTGTGAATTGGTTCGTAGAGGATATACTGGAACAACACAGAGTAGAAAGGGACCAAATTTTAGTCCAAACATGTTTTTGATAGTAATAAAATATGCCAAGAAATGTATAAGATGATCCTCTTCAAGACAAGGGCAGTCGCCATTACAACCAATAGGCTCAATTAATAGTAAGAAAACACTTAAATACCTGGAAAACAATAGAAGAATGGTGAAATTGTTCTGCAATTATCATTTTTATATCTTAATTAACATGGTGCATTTTTTTTTAAACAATATAAAGAGAACTAGTGATGTCTCATTATTATCATAGACACCATCAAATACATCGCTGTTACATATCTACATTTATTTTATTATTCCATTCCTAACATAGTCTTTAAAATGTAATGTTTATATTAAATATTCAAGAGTAATAACAATTAATTTAATGATCATAATATCAATCTCCTCAATCATTTTTCTATGCACTTTTCTTCGCCATCTATCATAGCTAAGACAGTTTCTTTATTTTTTATTCAGCTTTGGATGCTCTCTGATAAACTTGTGTAGGAGCTTTCATTTTTTTTCCATAATAATGTCTCATAATGTGTTAGCTTAAATGTTATTTCTATCTTGGGAATGTGGTTAACTATGCATCCTACGCTATACCGTTCAACCTTCTTATAATTTTCTATCATTGTACCACTATTACATGTATATTGCTATTCCCCTTTTAGTAATTAAATCCTTGAAAAGTTAATTGCTATAGGAAGAATTCATGAGTTTAAATTTTTGTTTAGTTCCTAACATTTAAGATAGAGAATCAATTCTTTATTCTATTTAAGTCTCTCAAGCGCTTAGAAGATATCTTTATCTCTATTATTAGTATGTAGTTGTTTAATATTCCTTTAAAATGTATAATTGGGTTTACTTGTTTCAAAATAAATAATATCAGAGAGTTAGCTTTTAAATTGGGAAATCTATGTTTATTGAAATTTTACATTCTAATTCTTGAACTTAGATTATTTTACTTAAGAATTATTCATACTTCTAATTTTATACCTATTTGCATAATTATTGATTATTCAATATTATTAACCGTAAATAATTATCCAATTATTTTGGCAATGAAAATTTATCTTAGTTAAAAATTATTATCTCAACGATATAGTTATAGACAAATAAAATTATACTGGAGTTTAATTGGAATTGATGATTAATATTTTGACTCTCCTGCCGCCCAACTTAAATTAAGTTAAACTGGTATCTACATTTTATTTATGGACTCTTCTAGCTTAGAAAATGTTTATTCATAAGTTAGTTATTTTGTACAATAGGGAGTGCTATTAATTTAGTAAGAGAGAGAGCACTAAGAATGATAGTTCAGATAACCTATGGATAATATTTAGATTGTGTAGTATTAGGATGCAACATGGTTAAACTAGGTCTATTTATTTGGAAAGTTGCATAAATAATATAGAAAGTATTAACATAAAGATGACTCAAATTAACTTTGATAGAGTGTCTAGGATCCCTTAAGAATAATCTAACTATCGGTGTTCTTTTAGTGACATGAAGAGGATGTTCACCATTGATCATAATGGTGCAAAGAAAAAAGGGATTCTACTTGCTCGGGGGTTGGCTAGGACCTTTGAGTTCTCATGATGCCATTTGGATGGGTGGAGAGCATGTGCATTGTTATTATTTTCCTTTGGTACTCCTCTG
The DNA here is from genome assembly GCA_027943335.1 of Chamaecyparis obtusa. NCBI lineage: Eukaryota > Viridiplantae > Streptophyta > Pinopsida > Cupressales > Cupressaceae > Chamaecyparis > Chamaecyparis obtusa. Next base: position 119,612 of record BSBK01010092.1, read on the forward strand.
ATGATAAACATACTCTGAATTAGGAAATTTTCTAGAGAGGAACTTTAGAATATGAGTAAGAAGTTGTTGGGAAATTACTTAGTAAACTTACTAAATGGGAATGTATCTATTGGGGATCTATTTAATAGAATTCCTCATAAAGACTCAGGTTACTTGTCCTTGAAAGATTAAATTAATAATGATTTACTCTTCTTCATAGCTCATTCATTTCTTTCATCTATCATTAATATGATTTGAATTACTTCTTTGTTTATCTATGTAACATATCGATGAAAGAACTATCTTCATGATCTTATATCTAACCTCTAATGGATTTTATATTATGCACCTAGTTGGTAATCATGTATGTAGGAATAGTTAATTGGGATGAGAGATGAGCATATGGAACATTAAGAGAGTTCTCAGGTATGCAATTGCAAGTCTTGATCATTCTTTGAGCGTTGTTTTAAAGTTATTGTTCTAGTTAGATGTGTTTTCATGTTGGATTCTTTATTACTGGTTATATGTAGCATGTCTTGTATTGCATACAACAACAAAAACAAAAAAAAAATGTCATGTTTCTCCTATGTTTGAGTAGATTAAATAGGTTGTGTGATGTCTAGTCTAGTATGTAAAAGTTGGGCATTACATTTGGTATCAGAGCAAAGTTTATACTCTGGGAACTTTTGGGCTGAATCACCTTGTATCACAAATTAAAATCATGATGTAATTTATGTTACTTCAATTCATGCAAGATAAAAAAATCAAAAAAATCATGTGAATCATTAAACAAGAAAATATACAAAACCAAATTGTTATGAACTTCCTTTATGAAAAGTAACTTTTTTGGACTACAAGATTGTATGTATGTATGTGTAAACCTTGTTATTGTTGTGTTGGGTTGGGATGCAGTTGGATTTTGAATAACTCTTGTTTCTTTGTCCTTGGGAGTGTTGTCCATGGGAGTTGAAGGCATTACTCACCCTTTTGGAAAGGGAAGAAGTGGCCTTGGGTGAAGGGGTTAGTTGGGCTCTCCATTGTAGTGAGAGTCTCTTCTCTTGGAGAAGGGGGATAAATTCATGGGGTATGGGCTCCATGAAGCCATGTTGGTACTGGTATGGCATTCTCCTCCTTGGAAAAGCCCACCTTCACCCTATCTCAATGGATTATAGAAATCCATTTGTGAAGCCTTGGTTGGGAGTTAAATTTTTTTTGTTCATATATGTGGTTGTGAGCATTGTGTTGTGCATGTAACCATTTAGTCTTGATTCTTGAGACTAGTAAATGTATTGTATCCCAAGTGTGTGAGATATATTCCATCCAACTTGGGTAAGGGAGAGGTGGATGTCATAGAACATCCACCCAAGTGTGCCCTTCGTGAAAGTTACATATGTCTAAAAAAAGTTATGAATGTGTTATTGTATCGTGGTGTGGTGGTGAAGAGTTTGTGTTGTAAAAGAGATTACTACCAGTCATGTTGTGTATTATGTTATGCTATGTTGGTAGTAGCCCTGTAGTGTAGGCTATGTGTAAGATACACCATGTAATCAGGGGTTGAGAGATAGAGGACCACATTGGAGTCTTACAATCAAGTATTGTATAGGTCATAGCTCCATATTAGATTATTTCTTCTATATGAGATGTATGCCATGTTGGGAGATAGAGGCCCTTCATTGAGTGTAATATTTTGATGGATGTAGTCCCTATTGACTGCCCCACACGTAGAGCCATGTTTATTGGTTCATAGTGCAAACCTATTCTTTAATATGTGTACCCATGGGTGAGGATGGACCTAAGTGTACCCTTGAAGAATAAGTGGAACTATCATTGATGATACATTACTATATGATTGTCTCAAGTTGTGTGAGACTTGGATATGATGATATTGAGATTTATTTATGAGCTTTGTGTGGTTGAGACCACCTTATTCCCCTCCTCCCCCTTTGGTGACTTGATTGGAGTCACAAAGTGATTGTGTTGTAAAAGCTTATATTCTAATTATCTATTTGATCTTTAATTGTTGGAGCTAGCAGTCTTGAATTTATTTAAGTTGTTGATTAAATGCTTTATAAAATTGTCCCTTTTTGCCTCAAGGACTTGTTATTATGATTTATCATTTAAAATTTTTCAATTATTTCCTTGTGGCCACCATTAAAATTTTATCAACACTTGTATCATTTCTTTATTTAATTGATTTAAACTTAGAGTTTTCTAGTTTTGAGGCTTTAATGTATGTTTTCTACTACTAGCTTGTGTGTTGTGATGTGACCTTTGTAACTATCATACTCATGAGGGGTCTCTGACGGGTTGTATGGGGGGACTAGATGGCCTGGGGAATTGTTATGTAGGGGTAAATGAGACCGGTATGGGATGGTTACTAGCCATTTCCCCTAGATCATATGATATTTTTCTAGGTACCTCGGGGAGGACCTAATGATAGATTTTTATTTTTTTTTGTGACATGGATTCTCAGTGCCGAATCTTGGACACTAGGAATCCTCATCCCATTTTGTGTTAGTCTTGTGTTGTGATTTAAGTGAGTTTTGTGGTGGTTACCTATGTGATGGCTATAATTCTTGAATATAAATGTGAGAAAGAAAGTGAAAGAGAATAAAATAAAAGAGAAACACAACTACATATTTAAGCATTATGGATGTGTATCATTTGAGTACATTGTGAAATCCTAAACATTTAATAGCAATTTGATTACTGAATGAGTTGTTATAAATAAGAAAAAGAGAACATAAAGGACATGAATAAAACCATCCTTAGTGAAAATATTGTTGTATGTCATATTTAAAACATGAGTAAAATTATTTATGATGATTTCAATTTCATACATCATACATGTGAGAACATATGAAGAACGTTGTGTGATGCTTTCATTGTTGAAAATTACCTTATGAGTACTTATTCTATAATGACATGATAGATGATAACATTGCAGTTTACATGTTGTATGCCATTGGAGAAGTTTGATTTGTTTTCTTTTTAGACATGCTCAAGCGTAGGATTGTACCTCTTTACTAACTTCCAAGAGGAAGTTTAATCTTAGGGGGGGGGATGTAGTGCCCCTACAATGGTGATTTAGTAAGGAACTATTTTGGTAGGTGAACCCTCAATCATTCAAGTAAACTATTAGTTGAGACCTATGTTAGACCTATGATAGTCCAGACATAGATGTATGCTTTAGTTGATATGATTTAGAATCTTATTAGTCATTCATATAATTACATTAGCCCTAACATCACTGCATGGTTTATGAAGTGAAGAGTAAGTCGATATAGGTAATATAGTGATCTCTCTTAGTGGTGTAGATTCGTGTGCTTTTAGTGTTTGGTCATGATGCCCTTGGATCATTGCATTTAATGATTTTATGATGGATGATTTGGTTTATTAGAAGATTTAAATAATCCTTATAAGTATTGTTATTAATTATCACCTTAATATAATATAATTAAAATATAACTAAGGTGAGACAAGATAGTTTGTCGATATTAACATTATTCAATGTGTACTTAAATTATGGTTTTAAGTATGGTGTGATAAATTTAATGGAAATGATAATCTTATGTGTTTCTTGATATGAAGGTATTAATATCATTACCACTCCAAATTATAGATAACATTAGTTATTGATTAGTTAATACTAATATTATTGGTGGCACCAATGATGTTACAAAAAAAAAACAAAGAAACATGAAAGTATTATATAAATATCAATTATTATTATTAATGTTAGTATTGTAAGGTTTAGTCATATTTTAAGGTAAGGTGATTATTATTGAATGAGTGATGGACACATTTCAGTTGTGGGGAAAATCAATTAGGTTTAATTGATTTTATTTTTCTTAACAATATGGGAACATGCATGGAATAAAATAAGTTTTCAAATGATTATTAAATAATTGTTAAGTTTTAATGAATATATTAAGTATGGCTAAATTAACACGCCCAATATTCACTTACAATAAGATAACGATAGCTTTTTATACAAAGGACTCATTAGCATTAGAGAGAGTGAGCTGGCAATCTTATATTGGTGGGTGGATGAGATTGAATGCATGAGGTGACATACATTACAATTTCTTCACTCAATATGACATTAATGGTGGTCATATAGTTGTTTGGAATTGGTGTGAGTAAGAAGAAAACAAGACTCATAACATCATGACCTATGCTCTAATATTCAAGATCATAATGATAGTAAGTACCTCTTTGTTTCTCACAGCATGGGAAGAATAAAATAATAAAAAAAGATCATGATATTTGGAATGGCTAACAATGAGTTATGGGGATTCGATTACTACTGGATAGTATACGATTTAAGGGGTTGATCAATACAGGAATTGGTCGGCAGTGGAAAAAAAAAAACATCGGAAGAGGGAAATAAATCGTTCTTCTTTCCCTTGGGGACAAAAAATGGCAGCCAATAAGGTTTTGATGCAGAGGGAAGTAGACATTTAGATGATGCTTGTAGCTGATGTCCATCTTGGCACTAAGAACTATGATTTTCAGATGGAGCGATTAGTTTTCAAGAGGTGCTCAGATGCTAAGATCTGGTTACCGATGTCTTTCTCATCTGATGGCATATTCTATTCACAAGATTTTTGTTTAGTGCCAGTTTTGTATTCTATTTTTTTCAAGGAAGTTATGATCAATGGTGCTTTGTTTAAAAGTTTAAGTGGTGGGTGTGTCTTACTTTTGTCAAGCATTGTAAATTTGCACTAAAAATGATTATCATGGTGGTTGTGGGTTTCTGTGAGCTGAGGGAATATGTTCCAAAGGATTGCTACATCGAATTTTGTATCTCAGCATTGTATATGTCTGCTTGATTTGGGTTTTTGTCGATCGAGCTTTTGCATTTTCCATTTTTTTTGTTGTTCTAATTTTGCATTGTAATTCATCTTCATTAGAATTAGAGGAAGTGTGTATGGCTTATTTTACTTGGGAATTGTGGATTTGAGCTATAAACTAATTTTCTAATGGTCATACATCTAGCTATTAGTCAATTGTTGGGTTATAGGTGATTTTGTGAGTTTCAGTTAAGTGCATTATTCATGTACATGGTGGGGGATTTTGGTTTCCTTTCAGATTGAGTTCCGACCTTTATTTTTAAGCTGAAGTCTTTTGTTCGTACATTTAGTTCGGGCATTTTCTTTTGGTTCCTAACTAGTGATGGGATTCTGAACGCACCATTTTTTAGCTCAAACTGATGTGTATTATTAATTTATTATTCTTATATTGGTTTTCTGTCAATCAATGGAGCTCACCCAATCTTACATTTCGAGTTGATAACATTTTTCTTCTGTATTTGCATTCAACATATTTAGTTTTCTATCTATTGAAGGAATTCTGAAAACTGTCTTTTTGAACAAAAGACTTATATTCATGCATTTAGTTGTGACAATTGTAGGTTGAGATTCTGTCAATTCACAAAATCCTCAACCCTTAAGAGATTTGTACAGAAAAAAAAATGCTTTTGTGCAATTAGTTTTGATAATTTTGGGTAGTGTGTTCATTATTAGGATTGTTAGCACCATATGATTTTAAGCTGGATAAACCTATAAAAAATGATTGTTGCATAAAAAGTTCTCATCAAGAAAATAAATTGGTGAAGTACTTTACCTACTAGTATATCCAACTTTTAAAGTTTATTAAATAAAAGAAACAAAAACTCTAAACATGTATAGTTACATATCTGAACCCATCCAAGCACAGAAGCCAACAGAATTGATTTGTAAAATAGTTTTATATGATAGCTGAAAGGCTTTCTTATGTTGATTGAAAGAGTTGAAGATTGTTGCAGAAGTGAGGATTTGTTTGTGTGCTTTTTTGATTGAACGCTTCTCCAAATTTTAGTCAGAGTTGAAAATTCTCTTGTTAATTGACAGAATAAGCATTGTGAATTGGTTCGTAGAGGATATACTGGAACAACACAGAGTATAAAGGGACCAAATTTCAGTCCAAACATGTCTGCAATAGTAATAAAATATGCCAAGAAATGTATAAGATGATCCTCTTCAAGACAAGGGAAGTCACCATTAGAACCAATACGCTCGATTAATAGTAAGAAAACACTTAAATACTTGGAAAATAGTAGAAGATGTTAGATTCTACGGGAAGCGAGAACCGAGCCAAGATTTGATGTCGGTCGTAGATCATATGCAACTTCACCCAACAGATGATCGAAGATCAAAATAGCAGAATGAAGAGAAATCTGAAATGAGAGAAAAATAGAGACAAGAGAAGAGAAATTGTAGAATACTCTCAATACTCCCACGAACAATCACCGAACTAGCTGAACTAGTGAAGGTGAGAGGAGAGTGCTCAATATATAGAAATATAAGGGCAAATACATCCAAGAGGTGCATTAACTCCTACACCCATAAAAAGTGGGAGGTTATCACCTACTTGGTAAATGACAAAACATGTGGCATAACCTCCTTAGGTGAAGACAGAGAGGAGGTGGCACATAAAGCCAAAAGAGGGTGAGAAACCCAACTACCCCATAACCTACCTAGGTAAAAACAAAAGAGTGGTTATGAGAGGTGGCACAACAAGCCAAAAAAGGATGTGTAACTCAACTACCCATGTGTGGGGAGAGAGTGACATATGTGGCTGATGTATTTCACCATGTGTCCTCATATTAACCACACCTAATAAATCTAAGCAAGCTTAAGTAATATGTGTAGGAAAAAAGAAATACCCCTAACATAAGGAAAATAAAAAACCTACACTAACACCCCCCCTTAAGCGTAGCTTAGTTGGGTGATAAGATGGGTCCTGGCAAGTGAAGCCATGTTAGGTACCCATGTACTTAGAGAATATCCCCCCATAAGAAGAAGAAGAAGCCCCCCAGAAGTGGAGCCCCCCCCCAATAAATAGAGAGAGTAATGAATAACTAAGAAGCCCTTCTTGAAGTAGACACCTGTTGCACCCCAAGAAAAGCTCGCAAATGGAGGAACTTTCTCTCTGTGAAGGGTTTGGTGAAGATGTCTGTAGTTTGCTCTAATGTAGAACAATACTTAAGATCGATGATGCCTTCCTGAATCAGCTCCCGAATGTAGTGCATATGAATCTCAATGTGTTTCATCCTCTGATGATGAACTGGATTCCGAGAGATTTGTATTGCACTTTGATTATCACAAAAGATGACTGTAGGCTTTCTGAATGTAGTGACAAACTCAGTGAGAATATTCTGAAGCCAAATAGCCTCAGTGGTGGCATTAACTACCCCTCGATACTCAGCCTCTGTAGATGAAAGAGCAATTGCAGACTGCTTCTTGCTCGACCAACAAATTGGACCAGAACCAAGGGAGAAGCAATACCCTGAAGTAGACTTGCGATCTTGAGAATCACCTGCCCAATCTAAATCTGTGTATCCCACTAAGTCAATATCCATGCCCGCTGCATATTGAATCCCATAATTATGAGTACCCTGAATGTAGTGAAGGATCTGCTTAGTTGCTTTCCAATGCAACTCATGTGGCTCCTGCATGAATCGAGAGATTATGCCCACAGCATATGAAATGTCAGGTCTCGTATGAGTCAAGTAGATGAGACTCCCAACAAGTTGTCAGTATAAAGTGCCATCAACCAAAGGTGAGGAACACTTAGCCTCAATTTTGACCCCTGACAAAAATGGAGTCGGTGCAGGCTTACAGTCAGCCATGCGAAATCTGGAGAGCATATCAAGTGCATACTTGGGTTGATCAAGGAAGATTCATGAAGATGATTGAATGATCTCAATCCCCAAGAAGTAATGCAAAAGACCCAAGTCAGACATCAAAAATATATCATGTAGAGCAGTTTTTACTATCTTGATGGTGGACGAGTGACTCCCTGTGATCAATAGGTCATCAACATAGAGAACCAAGAATGTGAGAGTGTCATCCTGCTGCAAAATGTATACGTTCGGATCAGAATGGCATCGTTTGAACCCAACTATCAGAAGGAAGGAATCCATCTTGGCATACCAAGCTCGAGGAGCTTATTTGAGGCCATAGAGAGACTTCTGAAGTCGACACACAAGTGAAGGATCCTGTACGAACCCCTGTGGCTACTCCATGTAGATTCCCTCCTGAAGGTCACCATGAAGAAATGCACTCTTTACATCCATTTGATGAACTTCCCAATGATGTGCTGCAGCTATAGCAAGGACAAGTCGAATAGAATTCATCTTAGCAACTGGAGAAAAAGTTTCAGAGTAGTCAATCCCGGGAACCTAGGAGAATCCTTTTGCTACCAACCGAGCCTTATGCTTATCAACTGACCCATCCACTACAAATTTAGTCTGATAGATCCACTTACATCGAACAATTTTTCTTCCCTTAGGAAGAGAGACTAAATCCCATGTGTGATTCCTTTCTAAGGAATTGAACTCTTCTTGCATTGCAGCATCCCACTCAGGAACACCAGAAGCTTCTCGAAAAGACTGTGGATCAGAAGCTGAAGCAATGAAGAGATGTGGAGCCTGTTGAAATTGTGACCGTGTTCTTCTCGTGTCTGATGGATCACCAACCCAATCTCCTGCTGACTCCAATGTTTGTCGAGCCCAAAGAGGTGTTGAGGCTGGAGAAGTTGGAGGAGAATCATCAACCTTTGAATGATGAATAGAAGAGGAATGTGAATCCACATCATCAATATCACTATTTGAAGTGGAGGAAGAAGAATCCTCATCAATATTAGGAAGATTAAGATCTTCAGAAGAACTGTCATCATGATGCAAAGTCTCTAATGTAATAGTGGATAGAGAAGTGGTAGGAGAAGAACTAGAAGAACTTTCCTCAAAATGAACACTCCTCTCAATGAAAAACTCATGGGTGGTAGGATGGAGAAGTCTATAACCATTGACATCATCTGGATACCCAACAAATATGCAAGACTTGCTTTGCGGATCCATAGCCTTGTGTTTCTCTATTAGAATGTGGGCCCATGCAAGAGAGCCAAACACTCGAAAATGTTTAACTGTGGGTTTCTGACCAGTCCAGGCTTGAAAAGGAGTTACTCCCTTTACAGCTTTGTGAGGAACCCGGTTTTGGATGTAACATGCACAATTGATGGCCTCTGCCCAATACTGAGGTGCCAAAGATTTGGAGTGTATCATACAATTTTCCATCTCCTTCAAGGATCTATTCTTGCATTCTGTGACACCATTCTATTGAGGACTATATGGAACTGTGTGCTGCATGTTGATTCCTTCTGAAGCACAAAATTGTTCAAATTGATTGTTAACATATTCTCCCCCATTATCTGTATGTAAAATCTTGATGAAATTTCCAGATTGTTTCTCTGCAAAAGCTTTGAAATCCAAAAAATGATCAAAGACCTCAGACTTCTGTTTGAGAAAATAAACCCAAGTGTATCTAGAAAAGTCATCAATAAATGTCAAGACATATCTAGCCCTGCTGAAAGATGGTTGTGGAAATGGTCCTGCCAAGTCACTATGTACCAACTCCAATAGATTTGTAGCTCTCCAAGCTTTTCCTTTATCATATTTCTCCTCAGGATGCTTACCAAGAATGCATCCTTGGCAAACTCCATCAGAAAATTGAATAGAAGGCAACCCTGAAACCATATCCTGTTGACTGAGTTGTTGCAAATAATGGTAGTTCAAGTGGCCAAACCGTTGATGCCACAAACAACTCACCTCATCTGCATGAGTGAGTAAGACTGTTGAAGGAGAATCAGGAACAAAGTGAGAAAACTGATATAGTCTGGATTGATGATCTGCTTTTCCCACAGCAATTGTAGACCCATTATGCATTTCACTTATTACCACTGTATCTGGAGTGAACTCAACTCGCTTTGCTGAACCAGTGTGAGTGATCTGATAAATAGATAGGAGATTAGTTGACAAAGATGGGACACAAAGAACATCCTCAAATGTCCCTTCACCCATATCAACAGTCCCTCTCCCATGCACTTCAACAGGAGTATCATCACCCATAAGTATGGTAGGCATAGAGCATGGCTCCAAAGAGGTAAAATTATCCTTTGATGAGGCCATGTGGTGCGATGCACCTGAGTCAATAATCCAAGAATTTGGTTGTGAAGAAATAGCAACTAGGGCCTTTCCCTTACCTTTCCCCTTACTTTTATCTGTGTCCTTAGGAGAACCTTCTGATGAACTTTGTTTGACTGAATCAGGCACCTTGATATTGTTCTTTTCTAGAAGATGTGAAAGGTGATCAATTTGTTTCTTTAAACATTTATGTTCATCATGGCTAGGCCTCTTACAATAAGAACACTTGACCTTCTCCTTTTTAGGTTGTTCACCTTTTGATGAAGAGGTCTGATTATCTGGTTTTGTAGTAGATTTCTGATCTTTCTTCTTCTCTCCTTGGTTCTTTTGTTTCTTATCTTGCTTATTAGACCCTTTCTATTCTTTTGTGCCTTGATTAACAACCAATGCATGTGACTTAGAGGGTTTAATTGTACCCATTAGAACTAATTTGTCCTACTCCCTAGTGAGTTCTGCAGCAAACTCATCTAAAGAAGGCATTTTATATGTAGAACCTAGGGCACATTTTGTGGCATAGAATGTAGAAACAAATACAGAATAATTAGAACCAAGCTTAGAAAGAATACTCAAAATCAGTTGCTTATCATCCTTCTTGATTCCACATTGTTCCAATTGCAATCTAATAGCTTTGAGTTTTGTGAAGAAATCCTGTATGGTGTCAAAATTTGAAGGACTTAACCCTATGAGTTCATTCTCCAATTGATGACCTCTTAACTCATCCTGCTTACCAAAGAGGTTTTCCAATTTTGTCCATACATCATTTGGTGTTGTAGCAGACTCAATATGAAAAAGTAGGTCTGGAGATACTGACATACATAAAGTACCAAAGGCTTCATCACATTTGTTAAAGCATTTAATCTTTTCTGCATCCTCTTGTGGTTCAGTTTCAAGTCCCATTGTTACACGATGATATCCATGTCTTTTTAGATATATTACCATCTTTGATTTCCATTCAAAGTAATTATATGGAGTTAAAACTGGAACTGTAGATGCATCCATGAGAGCAGAAAGAAAGATTGCAAGGTAGAAGGAAATGTGCAAAGAAAGAAGACACACGAGACACCCCCCCTTTCCACTAATCTCAAAAATCACCCCCCCCCCTAGATATTACAATGTTGGCACTTTATGATTAGTTCTTTTACAAGGATTTTCCAGATTACAAAGCTTTAAAGGCTCTCAGTAGCCAAAATTACAACTTAATCTTCAATTAAAATCTGAAAAAAATGACTTTGTAGCTGTGTTTTTCTCTTCAATTTCTTTCCAACACTATTTTTTTCTTTTTTTTGAAAGAATGGATTACAAAAGTGAAAGAAATACAGTACTGAAGAAAGAAAAAGTGCAGCAGATTCAACCTGCAATATCTGATTGAAAATAGGTAGAAATTCTTACTCAAACCTTTGTGGATGGAGAGATCTCGAATTCAGCTTTCTGTCAAGTACTCGTTTGCAAAAATCTGACACTTGAAGCAAAAGTTATGCAATTTTGAAAAAAATTGCAAAATCTGCCTGTGAAAAAATGACTTATGTCATTTTCTAACACAGTTTCTGCAAAATTTGTCAACTTCCTACAAAATGTAATGACTACCCAGATAGTTTTTCGATGCTGGCTAAAAAACCCAGAAATTGTTTTTCCTGAAAAAGAGTGGAAGTAAGATTTTCGAAGCCAAAATGAAAACGGCTCCAATGAGAAATCCGAATTTTTAAATTTTGATTTTCTTTACTGTTTCCTCCGAGCTCTGATTTTGGTGAAATAAAAGTCAATTTTGACTTTTTGAAACCTTCTAGACTCTTTGGAAATGCTGAAAAAGCCTCCAATATTACCAAAAAGCTGCAAATCACCCAGATCTCACAAGAACAGATATATGTATACCAGATACGCTTATTTTCCTCTGAAACTATTATGATTCTCCAGATCATTTAAAGATGCAAAAGAAAATCATATTGGGTTTTTGAGAAAAATAATAAGCTCTATATTAGTCTCAAATATCTCAATAAATCAGATAAAATGAACTATACCAGACAACACCGCTCTGATACCATGTTAGATTCTACGGGAAGCGAGAACCGAGCCAAGATCTGATGTCGGTCGTAGATCATATGCAAATTCACCCAACAGATGATTGAAGATCAAAATAGCAGAATGAAGAGAAATCTGAAATGAGAGAAAAATAGAGACAAGAGAAGAGAAATTGCAGAATACTCTCAATACTCCCACGAACAATCACCAAACTAGCTGAACTAGTGAAGGTGAGAGGAGAGTGCTCAATATATAGAAATATAAGGGCAAATACATCCAAGAGGTGCATTAACTCCTACACCCATAAAAAGTGGGAGGTTATCACCTACTTGGTAAATGACAAAACATTTGGCATAACCTCCTTAGGTGAAGACAGAGAGGAGGTGGCACATAAAGCCAAAAGAGGGTGAGAAACCCAACTACCCCATAACCTACCTAGGTAAAAACAAAAGAGTGGTTATGAGAGGTGGCACAACAAGCCAAAAAAGGATGTGTAACTCAACTACCCATGTGTGGGGGAGAGTGACATATGTGGCTGATGTATTTCACCACGTGTCCTCATATTAACCACACCTAATAAACCTAAGCAAGCTTAAGTAATATGTGTAGGAAAAAAGAAATACCCCTAGCATAAGGAAAATAAAAAACCTACACTAACAGAAGAATGGTGAAATTGTTCTACAATTATCATTTTTATATCTTAATTAACATGGTGCATTTTTTTTTAAACAATATAAAGAGAACTAGTGATGTCTCATTATTATCATAGACACCATCAAATACATCGCTGTTACATATCTACATTTATTTTATTATTCCATTCCTAACACAGTCTTTAAAATGTAATGTTTATATTAAATATTCAAGAGTCATAACAATTAATTTAATGATCATAATATCAATCTCCTCAATTGTTGTTCTATGCACTTTTCTTCACCATTTTTTATAGCTGAGACAGTTTCTTTATTTTTTATTCAGCTTGGGATGCTCTCTGATAAACTTGTGTAGGATCTTTCATTCTTTGTCCATAATAATGTCTCATAATGTGTTAACTTAAATGTTATTTCTATCCTGGGAATGTGGTTAACTATGCATCCTACGCTATACTATTTGAGCTTCTTATAATTTTCTATCATTGTACCGCTATTACATGTATATTGCTATTCCCCTTTTAGTGATTAAATCCTTGAAAAGCTGAATTCCTATAGGAAGAATTCATGAGTTTAAATTTTTGTTTAGTTCCTAACATTTAAGATAGAGAATCAATTCTTTATTCTATTTAAGTCTCTCAAGCGCTTAGTAGATATCTTTATCTCTATTATTAATATGTAGTTGTTTAATATTCCTTTAAAAAGTATAATTGGGTTTACTTGTTTCAAAATAAATAATATCAGAGAGTTAGCTTTTAAATTGGGGAATCTATGTTTATTGATCTTTTACATTCCAATTCTTGAACTTAGATTATTTTACTTAAGAATTATTCATACTTCTAATTTTATACCTATTTGCATAATTATTGATTATTCAATATTATTAACCGTAATTAATTATCCAATTATTTTGGGAATGCAAATTTATCTTAGTTAAAAATTATTATCTCAACGATATAGTTATAGACAAATAAAATTATACTAGAGTTTAATTGGAATTGATCATTAATATTTTGACTCTTCTGTCGCCCACATAACTTAAATTAAGTTAAACTAGTATCTACATTTTATTTATGGACTCTTCTAGCTTAGAAAATGTTTATTCATAAGTTAGTTATTTTGTAGAATAGGGAGTGCTATTAATTCAATAAGAGAGAGAGCACTAAGAATGATAGTTCAGATAACCTATGGATAATATTTAGATTGTGTAGTATCAGGATGCAACATGGTTAAACTAGGTCTATTTATTTGGAAAGTTGCATAAATAATATAGAAAGTATTAACATAAAGATGACTCAAATTAACTTTGATAGAGTGTCTAGGATCCCTTAAGAATAATCTAACTATCAGTGTTCTTCTAGTGACATGAAGAGGATGTTCACCATTGATCATAATGGTGCAAAGAAAAAAGGGATTCTACTTGCTCGGGTGTTGGCTAGGACCTTTGAGTTCTCATGATGCCATTTGGATGGGTGGAGAGCATGTGTGTTGTTATTATTTTCCTTTGGTACTCCATTGATGATAAACATACTTTGAATTAGGAAATTTACTAGAGAGGAACTTTAGAATATGAGTAAGAAGTTTTTGGGAAACTACTTAGTAAACTTAGTAAATGGGAATGTATCTATTGGGGATCTATTTAATAGAATTCCTCATAAAGACTTAGGTTACTTGTCCTTGAAAGATTAAGTTAATACCGATTTACTCTTCTTCATAGCTCATTCATTTCTTTCATCTATCATTAATATGATGTGAATTACTTCTTTGTTTATCTATGTAACATATCGATGGAAGAACTATCTTCATGATCTTATATATAACCTCTAACGGATTTTATATTATGCACCTTGTTGGTAATCATGTATGTAGGAATAGGTAATTTGGATGAGAGATGAGCATATGGAACATTAAGAGAGTTCTTAGGTATGCAATTGCAAGGCTTGATCATTCTTTGAGCATTGTTTAAAAGTTATTGTTCTAGTTAGATGTGTTTTCATGTTGGATTCTTTATTCCCGGTTATATGTAGCATGTCTTGTATTGCATACAACAACAAAAACAAAAAAAAAATGTCATGTTTCTCCTATGTTTAAGTAGATTAAATGGGTTGTGTGATGTCTAGTCTAGCATGTAAAAGTTGGGCATTACACAACTAAACTATCTGCTCTCGTTACTAACTGTTTGTTGTTAATCTCTATTGAGCATTTAAGGTTGTCATTAGTATCAAAGGATAGTAAACAGGTCGATCGGTTACTTATATTGAGTTGGTCGGTAACCAGAAGTAAGATAGAGTAGTCGGTAAAGTCTTTAAACCAAACATCACATAGTTCACCAAGCACCAGTGACACCGACACCGACGGTTAGTAAACATCTAGCATCACAATATACACTGAGCAAATTATACAGTGTTTACCAATGATCATAGAAAATGGCATAGTAATATGAAATGACACATTCTTCTATGCAAATGGTTACAATAGATCGTAAATGGTTTACCAAGATCGAGGAGCATTTATTGTAAAAGATACTCATTAAATGTAATGTTTATCTTATTGTAATAGTTGATCTATGTTATTTTGCACTGTAGATCTTAGGGTTATGATTATTTTTGTAACCTAATTTTTTCTAAGGTGGCAAAAATAGAACACTATATATTTTATATGTTCGTACCATTTTATGAGGTTGGTGAACTAATATATATGAATCACATAGTACTTGAAGACATTGTCTAACTTCAAGATAATCATTTTACCGAGCAGAACAGAGTACAAAGGATATCAGATTGAGCAGAATCAGAGAAGGCTATCGAGTAGAACAGAGTAGAGAATCATCATAGATAAGGTGATATTTTGATGAGCACTTATAGATCTATTTTAGACAATTGAGTTGTCAACTAGTAGATAATTGCCTATTACTTTCTGACACTTGTGATAGAGTTTTTGATAAATCTCTTAACAAAGTAGACTTAACAGTCTTATGTAAATCTCTTAACCAAGTACATACTTCATTAGTGTTGTTTAAATCCTATAACTAGGTATATCTAGCTGATGTAACATGTTACTCCTAACAAGTTAAGATCACCAGAAGTGATCAAAACTTGTAGCCTTAATAGGCAAACCTTTTCTATCTGCAGTAGTGAAGAATTTGTGGGTGTCATCCCCACCATAGTTTTTACCTTTTTACAAGGGTTTCTGCATTACCAAAATACTTGTGTTATGTGATTTTCATATTGATTTCATGTTGTTTACTTTCTTAAGTTAACTAGATGATTGATTTATACAATTATATTCAAGTTATTTTGATCGGTTATCACAATACACAATTATAGATCTGAAAGGTTTTTCAATTAAAGTTTTTGAAGGAACTGATTCATCCTTGCCCTCTCAGTACCTATCTCTCCTAATTCCAACAATTGGTATCAGAGTACAGTTCTCTTGTTGAACAATCTAACCACGGAAGGGTAAAGATCTAAGTCATGGAGAGATACAAGCTTGACAAGACTATTGAGAATCAAAAGATACAAATACAGATGTTTGTGGAATAGTATAAACAAGCCAAGGAAGAACTGAAGAAATTACTAGTTGAAATGAAGAACCTTGCAATTCAATAGAATGAAATTAGTTATCATGAAGAACCTATTGATGAAATATTTGATCATATTGGATCATGCTCTGGAAGCATCTCTGATAGATCTAAAAGCATAATCTTTGATTTATCTAAAAAGAATAAACATCTATCTAAGCAAGTGAAAGCACTTCAAATCGATCATGAATCTCAAATGGTGAGAATGGTGGAAATCATGAACAATGCTAGACAAGCTGAACAAGATCGAAATCTGGCTATTGAAGACTGAAGACTAATGACTGAACAACTTCAAGCAAAAGAAAATGAAAATAGAGACTCACTAATCATCACTTCTAAGTATCAAATCAGATGATGACAGTTAATCAAGAAATGAACTAAGTAAATGGAGAATTATCAAGAAGAATTGAAGATGTTGCAATACTCAGAGAAGATAATGAAAAACTAAGAAATGAAATAAAGATACAAAAGCAACACAATGAAATGATGAAGATAGCTAAGGACAGTTCTAAAAAGATTGATGATTCTTGACTAATCAGAGGAGATTCAGAAGTAGAGTCAGTATAGGCTATACCGGTGAAGGAGAATCATCACAACAAGCTGAAAAAGTCAACAAAAATCAAAGTTAGAAACCTAAAGTGTTGACATGTTATCACTGTGGAAAACTAGGACATACATCTAATGTGTGCAGAAACAAAGCACAAGGTAAGCCTCCTGTCATTCCTAAATTCAATGGATATTGTTATTACTGTGGTAAGTTTTGACATCTAGCTTATGAATGCAGAACAAAGAAGAATTACATTGCTAATAATACTACTGAGGAGAAAATATGCTATACTTGTAATAAGCATGGACATACTACAAGGGACTACAAGGCAAAAATGAAACAAGTCTGGACACCTAAAGAGAAACTACAACAAAAGCCATATCAACCGAAGAGACAAGGTAACTCATATGTTTGGGATTATAATACATGGACTAATTGTGTTGTATGTGATCTATATGGACATATTGCAGAAAACTATTACAGAAAGAGTCAAATTGGACAATCAAGAAACTAGACAAATGTAGGAATGGCATGTATGCACTATCACAAGGTCGGTCATGTAAGCAAGAACTACAGAGACCAAGCACCTGATGAAAACCATATATTTGAGAGTGGCTATAACATTGTAGAAATTATGAAGTTAAGGAACATAATGTGGAAGAATGCATCTAATGAGAATACTGAGTCAAGTAACATTGTCGGTGAAACCTCATCCACTAGATTGGGTGACATTGGTACCTCCATGTAAGATGACAAAGGTATGTATGAAACTGACATTTTAAATGATCACATTTTACATACAGTTCCTTATATAAGATGTACAAATACCAAATCTGCATGAATAAAGATGCACTATAGTTTATGTTTTATAAGTTTACAAATGTCACATAGTCGGTAAAAGAAGAAACGTGAGTTGGTTACCCATCCGTAATCACTATACAAGGCTAACCAACAATAGTGCAAACTGATGAAGAAGTTCTATGTTAACCGAGCAAAGGAAATTGTAGACATTATCAAGCTGACAGCTGTTTCATATCAAAAGTTAGGTCACACATTTAATGCACCAAAGTTTGAGTGGGAATAATGAAAAATCTATAAATATGTAGCAATGGAGTTCATTGTTACATTGCGATTTCAAAGAATAGAGATTTTACAGAGAAGAGTTTGAGCTAAATATTTTCAGAAAAGATTCAAAGCTATTGTAGATCAAACCAAAGACAATTCTTCGATGATATCAAGTAAGTTCATCTACCTACTGAACACTGGTTATCTATTGCTTATCGAAACCCTAGAAACAATTTGTGGCATCAACATCGACTGCAAGTAAATTGCAAAACATTAAGGAGGAAGTAGAATTAATTGTAAGGGCACTTTTTGCTGAGGATAAATTCAAACCTCATCCCAAGGTCACAGTACAAACAGATGATATGGGTGCATTTTTGAGTATTCCAGATAGGGTTTTGATAACAGAAGATGTTAGGGCCTATATTCACCACAAAATTAGAGAAGTATGTGATTTTGAGACCATTGCTACTTATCAAAAATTCTGTGGACCGGATGGAAAGATTAAATCTGAATACAAGAAGATTGAGGAGTTAGGGTTATTATGTTTTACATACTTCCCACAATCCTTCCAAAATGATTGGATAAGAATTGTGCTAAGCAGATTTCATGATGGAAAATTCTAGTTAGATAAACCTATTGAGGTCATAAAGAAGATTATCAGTAGGGTTACTAGGTACCCTACAACTGACAAAGCCAAAGCCTTTCAAAGTTCATCTCATCCTGACATAGAAAAGAACACTTGAGCTCAATGGGACAGTAGGGCATTGAAAATCTCAACTATCAAAGATCCAGCGGTAAAATTTGTAGCACATGTCATCAGGTACAAGATATTTCAATATAGTAGACCAAATAGTGTACCCTGTAGCGCTGTAGACATGACATAAAATTGGGAAGAAAGATCACTAGGTAGATCTTGCTGAACTACTACTACACCAACTACATGATAATATGAAGATAATAAAAGCAAAGAAGTCCAATACATGTAAGTATGGATCACTGCTTGTCTGTACATTTATTTATCTACAAAAATATGTATCAGGTATCGGTAAGGTAAACTGGCAATCTGACAAACCGATAACTACACAAATCGGTGAAATGATGAAAAGTCCAGGATATAATCTGTATAAGGAATTTAATGCATATTTCAAGGAATTTCAAACAAAAATGCAACAAAGGAGTATAATTCTAAGAGAATTAGTGAGTAAATTTGAAGATGACATATGTTTTGTAGTCAGCACAGACCACTCAATGATAAAGGTAGTAGAACCGAGAACAAAATGGGTAGCACCAATGGGATATGAAATGAACCATGATTTTCCTTTGAAATCTATTAATGCATTGATGGCATTACCGACAGACATCACTACTAGTAGGTTTGGTGTATATGAGGAAGCTAAGTCACAAATAACTACAGACATAGAGATCAGAAAAATGTCTAGAAGAGCGAAGAAAATGAGAAAAGATCTCACAAAAAAATATGGAAATGCACCTACCTCATCTGTAGAGTCACTGGTTAAAGAAGAAACCGAAGGTTAGTTACAATTGGCTGACAAGCCCTATGATAGCGAGGAGACCGAGTCAAAAAAAGAAAAGGATCACACATCGGTTCCTCCCATCAATGTTGAATAGCAAATGTAGCTACCAGAACCTGAAGGAATGAGGACACATTCGTCAACTGTTGAACAAGCTACTGAGAAAGTAGAAGAAGCATTAAAAGTAGCAAAAAGAAGAGCAGCTACATTAACATAGAAATATGTTAAGAGAAAGACCAAGAAAGTAGCTGAGACACCGAAGAAAAAGAGGAAATACATAAGAAGTAAAGAAGATATAGAGGAGACTGACACTGAAAATGATCTTGATCAATTCAAATTAGTTCATAATAGGGAAAGTACAATAGAAGAAATAATTGAAGATATAATTGAGAATGGAAATCTTACAGATCCTGGCATAGGCAAATTTGACAAAATGTCAATTAAGGACAAGACAAAGCTAGAACATGTTGTCATCTAGATGATGATTAAATTCAAGAGATTACTAATGGAATTCACATGTCAATTGCTGAAGGAACTTGATGACAAAATAAGTGAGAGATGGGCTATTGCACTAGATTCAGAGAAAAGGAAAAGAGAACAATCATTAAGTCATGCAGCCTCACACTTTAGCTATGATGTTGTAAGTGAATACATGACAAAGTATCAGGCTAGATTTCTAGTCAAGAATAGAGCTATGTAGATCATGGATGAGAATGTGGGTGATATGGATGTCACATGTGATTCTTTGTGGACATCAATCTTGAAAGCATAAGAGAAAGCTGAATAGGAAGCATTCCTGAAACTGTCTAAGAAGAGACATAGTTCAAAAGGTAAAGGTATTTTCATCGATGATGACAAAGGAAAGAAAATAGAGACCACCAGTATATCAGTTACCGAGGTAATTGATATCACCGAGCAAAAGGAAGAAATTATAATTTCATAGGATGCACCGGATCAAGTAAAGATCCACCTACAGAAGAAAACTGATGATGATGCACTCATTGAGGACATCACTAATGGTGATCTTGATGATGAGGATGATGAAGATGTGACAATTTCACCAAACAAAGATGAAGCACTAAACACTGATAGTGTGTTCACATCTCTACCAGGTGAACTACCTTTACTTGCAGAGGTAGTTGAAATAATTTCACAAGTACAACCCAATCCTTCTCATCTTGAACAAAATAAAGATACAACTGAGATACAAGCACCTAAGCAACCTAACGATACAAATGAGCCTAGAAAAACAAAGGCACAGTCAATAGAAACAAAGGAACCAGAAGAAACAAAGTTGACCGAGGTGACCCCACATGACACTACAACTGAGACTCCCACACCATCTACCAAGGAGCAGAAGAAGGATGATATGGTGTCAATTGGGAAAAATACTCTGAAAAGTGGAGAAAGAGCTATTTTTATAAGTGAGAAGAAGTCACCTCTTGCACAAAAGAAGAAGAAGAAGAAATCCAAAGGGTCGATCACCATTGATGAAGTTATAATTATACCAGAATGTAACCCGAGAACCCTAAGCCCCGAGGAACTAAGTAGATATGGGGAATTATGTTCAAGGAAACTGGCACAAGAAAAGCTAAGGAAAGAACACAAATGTAAAGAAGTGTTAAATGATGTGAGGGATATTCTACAATAGATAGTACCAGAGACAAATATTGATGAGAATAGTCCCATATTAGATCAACTTGCTACACTCACTGACAAAATCAATGCCCCTGCTATAGATGCAGATAAAAGAATAGAAGAATAGGTAGAATCAAAGATTTAGATCAAATTGGAAAAAAGTATTAGCACAGAAGTGGCACTGAACAAGGTAAAATTATCTGAGGTCATTACTGAGGTGAAATCTATTACCCAGAGAATATATCAATTTCTCATCAAGCTTTGTACTTCAGACACCTTCACTATAGAAGTCAGTGAAAAGATAAAGGGTTTAGAAGTAGAAATAAAGTTGAGTACACAAGCAACTATCACCGAACCAACTGCTTTCTTAAAGCATATTCACTAAGTTTAGGAACTCCGGCGGCTGATAGCAGATTTAAGGAAACAAGAAGCACACATCATTGATTAGGTCATAGAGTTACAAAAAGAACTCACCCCTTGAAATTTTTTTAAGCACACATTGTCAAAGTTGAACAACTTGTAGCAACACCATAGATTTGGGTGTTGGATAATATCTTTGACATGCATGGACAAGTCGGTCTTGAGCATATTGCTCTTATCAACTTCAAAGAGGAATGGGACAACCTCTTGGAGTCTGTAAAGAAAACCCATCAAAACATTTTTTATAAGATGTAAGTATACATTATATATATTTTTTTGCATTTGGCATTATTATCAAAAAGGGGGAAACCATGTATATGCCAAATATGTATACTTTGATATGTATATTACATACTACCGGAAGCATGCACTAAGGGGGAGTACTTTGTACTTAGAAATTGTGGATATGTAAATGGCTGAGACATAAGGAATATATAGAAACATTTTGTCTATATACATTCAAATTTTTTATACTAATGCCAAAGGGGGAGATTGTTAATCTCTATTGAGCATTTAAGGTTATCATTAGTATCAAAGGATAGTAAACAGGTCGGTCGGTTACTTATATTGAGTTGGTCAGTAACCAGAAGTAAGATAGAGTAGTCGGTAAAGTCTTTACACCAAACATCACAAAGTTCACCGAGCACCAGCGACACCAACACTGATGGTTAGTAAACACCGAGCATCACAGTATACACCAAGTAGATTATATAGTGTTTACCAATGATCACAAAAAATGACATAGTAATCTAAAATGGAACATTCTTCTATGCAAATGGTTACAAAAGATCGTAAAATGATTTACCAAGATCGAGGATCATTTATTGTAAAAGATACTCATTGAATGTAATGTTTATCTTATTGTAATAGTTGATCTAGGTTATTTTGCACTGTAGATCTTAGGGTTATGATTATTTTTGTAACCTAATTTTTTCTAAGGCGGAAAAAATAGAACACTATATATTTTTTATGTTCACACCATTTTATGAGGTTGGTGAACTAATATATATGAATCACGGAGTACTTGAAGACATTGCCTAACTTCAAGACAATCAGTTTACCAACTAGAACAGAGTACAAAGGATATTAGATTGAGTAGAATTAGACAAGGCTACCAAGTAGAATAGAGTAGAGAATCATCACAGATAAGGTGATATTTTCATGAGCACTTATAGATCTATTTCAGATAATTGAGTTCTCAACTAGCAGATAATTGCCTATTACTTTCTGACACTTGTGATAGAGTTTTTGATAAATCTCTTAACAAAGTAGACTTAACAATCTTATGTAAATCTCTTAACCAAGTACACACTTCATTAGTGTTGTTTAAATCCTATAACAAGGTAGATCTATCTAATCTAACATGTTACTCCTAACAGGTTAAGATCACCAGAAGTGATCAAAACTTGTAGCCTTAACAGGCAAACCTTTTCTATCTGCAGTAGTGAAGAATTTGTGGGTGTCATCCCCACCACATTTTTTACCTTCTTATGTGATTGTCATATTGATTTCATGTTTTTTACTTTCTTAAGTTAACTAGATGATTGATTTATACAATTATATTCAAGTTATTTTAATCAGTTATCATAGTACACAGTTATAGATCTGAAAGGTTTTTTCAATTAAAGTTTTTGAAGGCACTGATTCACCCCTCCCCTCTCAGTAACTATCTCTCCTAATTCTAACATTGGTATGATATTAATGACAAATCTTAATGAAAATAGGATTAACACTAATGTTTCTTATTTAGATTAGACTATTTGGCCTTCACATTCACTAGACAATTCACCATGTCATTCTTCTCCTCCCCAGTCAGAATTTGGGTCGTAAGCATTTTGATTTGTTCTTCCATTATGTACCAATTATTGAGATTTGGGAAAAATCATCTCCCACTCCCCACATACTCTCATTCCCATTACCTTGGGTCTATTCACTCACCCTCCTCTTTGCCTTAGAAATGGCTTCCAACCTATTTATCTCCATTGTTGTAATGTGCATCTCTAATATGAGCCACCTAGTAGTAAGGATATGCTTGTTGTAGAAAATGAACAATCTATCCACCTTTCTCATAGTTGTATTAAGGTAATAATTTTTAGAAGAAACATTCTTCACTGCCTTGGGAGGGGTAATGAGTTGGAAAATGGAAGGGTCTCTCAGGTAGCCATGACAAGTCAAAAAAGGGAAGGAGAGGTTTAAATAATTAGAGGGGGAATTGTTAGCATCAATGCTGAATATGTCCTATGGGGGAGTATTCTAGAAGTTCTATAGTAGTTGCATGTTGCATTCATGACTATGTTTATCATTGATGTCAACACACTGATTATATTGGAAATTAGCAGAGAAGTAGACAGAGTTTGAATGAGCCAACATGGATAATTTTAGATAAAGTTATGAGAAGTTGAGGACATGTTCCATATGGTGTCCTAATATCATGGTTAAGAGTCAGTACAAAAATTTAGTTATTTGTGTCAGTTATGGGTAATTTAGTGGAAATTGTAATCTGTCAATGTTCTTGAGAAGTAGTTTGTAATAATCGGTTTATATCTCCTAACAGGGATAAAATATGGACATGTGATGTTATAAAGAGGTTGAAGACATTATGGAGTTGATCTCGATGCATCAATGTAGTTAGAGGTCGTACATGTGAAGATTTATTAAGTTTGTGAGTTGATAGTTTAATGTGATTATGGAAATATTATGTAACATATAATTTTTTATATTTTGTAATTGGTTAAGCCTCATTGGTCAACTCAATTATGAAATATTATGCATAGTATAAATAAAGGATTGTTTTGCTTAATTAAGAGATAATATGTGAATGATATGAGAATTATATGATGCCAAGGTGAAATAGTGATTGATGTATGATACAAAGTGAGGAGATCTGGTGAAGCATTTGGTGTGGTTTTGGCACAGTCAAAGGAGAGAAGAGAGCTTGTTGAGATTAGTAATTATTGGTATTATTCTTCTCAAATAATACAAAGATCATTTGGATAGTGTGTTTAGTGATCTTTCCCTTGAAGTTGTTTGGACAGTGGGTCCTTTTGTCTTCCTTAAACTCTTAACAGGGTTAGAATCTTCTCACAGGGATTCAAATTCTCCTAGCAGGGACTACTATGTACTGAATATATTTCATAAGAGTCCTTATAGATTCCATCCTCTCACAAGGAATTTTCATATTAGTACATCTTTTGTGGGTACCATCCCCACTGGGGTTTACTCTCTGATCAAGAGGTTCCCTAGTTAACATATCCGGTGTCATTGTGTATGATTATCTTGTTGTGGTTATTGTTTATATGTTGATTACATGTTTTAGATTTAATAAGGTTAATAAAAGTTTTTTTTATCATATAACTGATTCACCCCCCGGTAGTTATCTTGGTGGACTTTACCTTCTAACAATTGGTATCAAAGTAGCAGGTCCTTGAAGGAAAATTTTAACATCTTAAGGAGATCTATGGAAATTCATTTCAGAAAAGAAAGTCCTAAGTTTGATGGAGTTAAATATGACAAATGGAAAGAAAAGATGAAGACACATCTGCTATGTTTAGGACCAGGATATTAGTTTATTAAAAAGAATGACAAGACTATCATTGAAGAAGATAAAATTGAAGATTTCACTGAGAAAGAAAGAGATCTATTTATTTGTAACATACTTGCCAGAGAAGCACTTTTGTCAACTCTTCCTAAGAATGAATACAGTTAGGTAAAAACTCTAAAGACATATCATGAAATTTGGTTATCTTTAGAATCTACTTTTGAAGGTTATAAATATGCTAAGAGAATCAGATTACAAAATTAGATATGTTTATTTTGAAAGAAGTAAAGATGATGGAAGATGAATCTATCAGAAGTTATATTGGTAGAATATCAGAGATTGTTGTTGGAATCAAACCTTGTGAAGGAAATAAGACTAAAGATTAAATCATATAGAAGATATTAAAAAATCTGACCCCAATGTTTAAGAAGACAACACAGATGATTGAACAAGTCATACCTTGTATTGAGAAATTCACTAGAGAGAATCTTCTTAGAAGATTAGAAGCAGTAATGATAGGTTTGAGACAATCTGGAGATTTTCTTAGAATTGAAACTACATTCAACACACTTAGTGTTCACCCTACTTTTTCAAGAAGTGAAAGTGTTAGTGGATATTATGCCAGTAGTAGCAGATCTAAGACTAAAGAAGACATAAAGATTGAAGAAGGAATTGCCTTGCTTGTAAAAAGAGAACCAGGAGGTAAGGAAATCTTTAAATGTAGGACATGTCAAGAATATGGTCATATTGCAACTAAGTGTCCTAAGAGAGTGAAGAAATATAAGAATAAATTTAAGCCTAGAAGACCTAAAGAATGTTATTATGCTAATGATGAAGAATTTGAAGCTAGCATTGAGAAATTCTTAAGTGAAAGTGATAATGAAAGTGATGACATAGGATTTGTTACAATAAAAGAAGAAAACTTGTAAACTGAAGTTAAAGAAGAAAAAGCTTTAGTATCTCAAGTCTAAAATAAAAATAATTGGATCATAGACAACAGTTATCCACATCATATAACTGGTGATATGAACAAATTTATAAAGTTTAGTAATTATGATGTAGGAATTGTTATAGTTGGAAACAATGCACTTTTCCAAATAAATGGATTAGGATCTATTACTCTTGATGGAAAGACTGACATTGATGATGTTTACTTTGTCGATGGATTGAAACATAGTCTTTTAAGTGTTGGAGAGTTGGTTGATAAGGTATATTAAGTTTGGTTTACTGAAAAGACTTGTGTGATCAAGGATAAGAATGGTAAGATGATTGGAAGAGGAGCAAGAACTAGAGGCAATGTTTTTTAGTTGAATCCTACTGAGATGGCATGTTTGATTGCTAGAGTTGATGACAATTGTTTATGAAATAAAAGGTTTTGTCACATAAACTTTGATAACATTGTGAAAGAAAGTACCACATTTACAATAAGAGATTTGCCTAAAATTGTGAAACCTACTAACATGGTATGCAAGGAATGTGTTAATCCAAAGTAGAAAAGAAGTTCTTTTCCCAACAAGAAGTTCACCATAGCATCAAAATTGGAGATTGTTCATATAGATCTGAGTGGTCCCATAAGAACAAGGGGATTCTATGGTGAAAGTTATTTTATTATTGTTGTTGATGATTTTATTAAAATGATGTGGGTAGAATTTCTTAAAGAAAAATCAGATGCATTTGATAAGTTAAGATTTCTTAAGAAAAAAGTTGAGAATGAATCAGGAATGAAGATTAAATGTTTAAGACCTGATAAAGGTGGACAATTTAATTCATAATAATTTAATACATTTTGTGAAGTGAATGGCATTAAGAGATAGCTTTCAACCTCCAAAACACCTGAGAAAAATGGTATTGTTGAAAGAAGAAACAGATCGGTAACCAAGGTAGCAAGAGATATGTCATCTGAGAATGATGTAGTAAAGACATTCTAGAGAGAAGAAATGAATACAATAGTGTATACAATAAATAGAGTACAAATCAAAGCAGATACAAGCAAGAATCCTTATGAATTATAGTTTGGACATGCACCATCAATAAAATATTTCAGAATTTTTGGAAGTAAGTGTTATATTAAGAGAGATGATGACATTGGTAAGTTTGATCTGAGAAGTAATGAAGGTATATTTATTGGCTATTCATTGAAAATAAAATATTATAGATGTTTTAATAAGAAAAATAAGACTATTGTTGAGAGTGCAAATGTTAAAGTGGATGAAAAGTTTAGAATTCAAGAAAGAATACTTGATTATGATTCAGATGAAGAATTCTATCCTAAAATTGATCAAAAAAATGTTGAGTTGTTATATGAAACTGACAATGATTTTCAGAATGAGATTCATGTTGAAGAGTCAAGAGAAGAACTAAGACTAGAACCTAGAATTGAAGGAAGAATTGAGATAGTAACTATTATACACTAAGTTTGTGCCTTTGTCTCAAGCTCTTGTAGTCTTGATAACCTATTATAACATGGGAATCATCTCCAGGTGTGGGACTTATGCTAACTGAAATGAGACAACCAGGTTCTAGGATGGTTCCTCTTGCATAATCACCTTAATTTTCTTCGAGACATGAAAGTAAAATTTTGAGGGAAATGGATAGAAGGAATGCTTGGAAGGGAAAAGACTGAAAGAAAACTAACTACTAGGTGAGGCACCAAAATTAGGGTTTGGATCTCAGTATAGAGGAATGTAACCAATGAAAGGCTTAGGTCTAGTAGGTCACAACTTACTGAATAGGCTTGCATAAGTGTTTCATAGGAGGGTCTGAACATAAGACACAACTGATGACCTACAAGCAGACATTCACTTTTGCAACTCGGTGTCGGATTGAGACAAGACTGTTAGGGGGTTGAAGTATACCCACAAAAGCATCTAAATTAGATCAAACACAATAACACACAAAATAATAGAAAGTAAGAGGGATCAGGAACCCTAAGTTGTCATTGAAAAAAGACATACATACACTCTGATTCAATAAGAGAAGACTTAGACAAGGAAGCATAGGGGCATGAAAATTTGCCACAAAATACCTCTGCAATATCTGAATAATAAATGGGAGGTTACAGAATATGGAAAACTAGAGGGTAGGAAGAAATACCACGGATAGCTTACCAAGAAAGAGACTTTCTTCTTACAAAATGTGAACTCTCTAAGCACTATGGCTCCAAAAATACAATATATGCATCCTTCCCTACATGTAAGCAAGGGTCAAAAACCTAACTAGGGTTACAAAGTTAAATAATGATATCAAACCCTAGGGTACTGATCACCTATTAATGAAAATCTCTGAGAACTGGTGATCAAATCATATCTTTCTTTGCATGCTGATCCTTCTAAACTGAAAACACCTATAGACACAACAACCTTAACCTACCAACCCACCTACAACTCCACTAAGCCATGAAGGCTCACAATCTGATCATAATTCCTTAGATAATAGTACCACTCAAAAGGTGGCGCCAACTCTTTCTAGCATCTCCTAGCATGAAAATGTGGTAAAGGACCGTGTAGATGCCAGCCAAAATTCACCTCCATCACCCTCACAACCACAAACATCCTAAGAATTAAACTCCTGAGCTACCCAACATCGTGCATGGCCAAAAGAATGCAAAACCCTCGTAGAGACATTTCAATTTTGAAATATAATGGCTAGCAGCAAATTTTAAAATGTAACCGTCAATGAGAAACCCTTCCTAATAGATAAATGGCTCCAATGCACTTGAAAAATAGCTTGAAACCCTTCTCTGACAAGTCAACTACCACCTGGAAGTCAGCAACCAATGAAACATGAGCAAATCAGCATGTCTAACAGACTTGGACCCATGACCTGCAGAAAGAGCATCAGATGGTTGTTGCTATACCGTGATGTTAAAAGTCAAGCATCTTGACCAAAAAATATAATGACAAGCACCAGATCAAGCCAGATGTTAAGCTCTTTAGAAATCCCTGACCCCATAGACCCACTGACAACCTCCATGTAGCATACCCACCAACCAATCACAAGTGGCCAAACGGGACACATCACATACCCTTCTGACAATAAGACCCATCATCAACAAAGAGAGCATCAGATAGTTGTCACAGATCACAAGGGAAAGGAATATTCCTTGCAATCAAGTGACAACCATAGATCCTACTTCCCTATAGATACTCTGACACGGTCCTACCAAAAAAGTGCAGCTATCATCTGACCGATGAATGAAGAACAAGCACGTTAGAAATTGAGGACCCACCTAACAGAGCTTGTAGATAAAGAAAGATCAATGACTGTCACATGATCACATGCTCTGACATAAATCCTTTCAAACATATGCCAACCATTGATCCTTTATAGATGTCAAAGCCTGTGACTGCCTAAAGGGCCTGACCCTACTGACAAGAGATGACTCATTAGCATGTGGACCAATCAGAAGCCTTACACATCAGCCCATCTAACAATGCAGACCCATAGCCTTCTATCTTCATTAGATGGTTGTCGCTATACCGCCAACTTAAATAGGTCACATCTTGAGTCTCTGGTATAATGATGACCGCACGATGAAACTAAACCTTAACATGCTGAAAGGAAATGGCCAACTGATAAGATAGCCAAATCACCAACTACTGAGGAATCAGAAGCTGCCAAATTGGATGAGGTGGCACTGGTCCCACTAACAAGATAAACTTTGCAAGTAGGAAGATCAATGATCATCGCAAGATCTCATGGAATCTCTCGGGGCCATGAGATCATGTGACAACCGTCAAATCTAGAATCTTGATTTGGACACTAAACCGAGACCGTCGACCAAAATGGTAACCGCTCACCAAAATTACAGTGCTAAGGGGTTAACCACTAGGAATCTAAGATTTGGTGACTGAAGGATTTTAAAACACATGTGAGAAATGAAGGGACTTAAGTGGCCAAGATAAAGTAACTATAAATTAGAACAGAGCCCTAGGTTTTTTGAGGGTTTGGGCCTATAACGGCTACTTTTATGAATTTTTTGGACTGCATACCAGGGGACAAAACAATTTTCATAGGCTAGAGGACATGGCATGAGATCATAAAATTTTTAGGGATGCTTGGCAGGGTGACAACAAATATTTTGGAATGGTTTTTAGTCAAATTTGCATGCACAGGAAAATTTAGGTAACATTTTGGCAATTTTTGTTGGATGTTAGCCTGCAAGACATGGAAAACCAGTGGCCTTGACATAATTCATTGGGCATGGGGTCTATTCGCGAGCACAACCTCTTGGTAGAGGAATGAAAATGGAACTAGAGGGACAACTATGCACAAGCACTTCTTGGAAAGAAAGAAACTAACCTAGAAAATAGGAAGAAAGCAGGGAAACATTTTTTACATAGAATTATAGAGAGGGATTAACCTCAAATTAGGGCTTCAAGTGGAAACCATTGATTGAAATTGGTAGGGAAACTCCTTCCAGAGTTGCTAGTTGAAAGGCATTAGGGCCCTTGCATTCTATGATTACAAATGGCCCACCCCAAAAGGAGTCAAATTTTGTGTGCCTGCCAGGCCTTGACCTGAACTCATCCCATTTGAGGACTACATACTTCACTTTGAAATTTCTGATCTTGGCCCTTTTATCAAAGCTCCCTTTTTTTTGAATCTGATGTAATTCCATGTCCTACAGTGTTTTGTCTCTGATCTCTTCCAATTCCATCAATTGAGCATACCTGATCTGCAAAGGATCTCCTTCTTCAAATAGGGCATACTGAGTAGCCAAGTCCAAAGCTAGAAATTCAACTAAAATGGACAACTTAGTCTCTTTTTCATACACTAACACATAAGGAGAATTCCCAATGATCTTCTTTGGAGTAATTCTATCTAACCACAAGGCAGACCTGAGCTTAGTATGCCAATCTCTCTGATTGTCCTGCAGGGTTTTCTTGATTATCCTAATCAGGTTCTTGTTTGTTGATTCTGCTAAGCCATTTCCCTAAGGGTAATAATTTGAACTTGTATTCAGATAGATGTCATCCTTGACTGCCCACTCTAAGACCCTGAGGCCTTTGAATGCTAATGCATTATCTAATATGATGGAATCAGGAGTGCCAAATCTATGAATTATATCATCATAAAAGCTTAAGACAACACTCTCATTGGCCTCTTTTAATGCAATTTCTTTTGTCCATCTGGTGAAGTAATCTATTTTAGTGATTATCCATTTATGGCCTGCACTAGATGGAGGGTTGATCATGCTAATGAAGTCTATACCCCACTTCATGAAAGGTTGTTTTGTTCTAATTGGTTGTAGGGGCAAGGCTGCAAGCCTTTCTTTTTCTATAAACATAGCACACTTGATGCATTTTATCACATACTCATGAATATCTTTGAAGATAGATGGCCAATAGTACCCAGCCCTCATGATATTAAAAACAATAGTCCTATGAGAAAAGTGACCTCCAGAAGGTCCATCATGAAACTCAAATAGGATGTCTACTACCTTTTCTGAATCAATGCATCTCAAAAGGACACCATTGTTCTTTTCTAAAAATAACTTCATTTATCAGCATAAAAGGAATAGATTGCAACCTATAATACCTTCTTTTTTCTGAATCCAAACCTACAGGATATTGCCCTATCCTCAAGTAATTGATCATGTTAGGCAACCAGCTTGTTGCCTTGGCTTGTTCTTCTATAGAATGCACCACCAGAGATACATCTATTGTTTCTAATTTCTTTGAACTTCCATCCCCTGCAAAATGCTCACAAAGACCTCTTCCTCTAACCAACTTGGTAGTTTGAATATCTATGTCATATTCCATCACCTTGGTGATCCAACTAGCTCTTTTCTCATTTAGGTCCTTGGAGAGCAAAAACTCTTTGACACTTGGATGAGTAACCTTCAAATGTACCCTACTATGGGTCAATAGATATCTAAACTTTTTAAGGCTCTTCACCATGGTAAGCACATGTTTTTCCACAAAAGAGTATCTCTATTCATACTCTTCCAAACCTTTGCTAAAGAAAGCAATAGGCTGCTCCAATCCATCTAAATTTTCTTGGGTCAACATTGCAGATATGGCATCATGACCTCCATAAGCATAAAGGATAAAATCCTTACTAAAATTTGGGTTTAAGAGAGCAGGGGCTTCTGTTAAGGCTCTTTGATAGCTTGGAAATTAACTCTCCCTTCTTTGGTCCAACTAAAAGTTGAACTCTTCTTTAACATGGTTGTCAAAGGCTTTAGTAAGTCTGCAATGTTAGGCAAGAACCTCCTAACAAAATTAATCTTTCCTATGAAAGATTGGAGACTTTTCTTGTTATGTGGTAGGGGTAGCTCTAAGATAGCTGCAATTATCTCAAGATCTACTATGATCCCTTCTTTGGATACTACATATCCCAACAATTTTCCTTCATGAACTGCAAACACACATTTCTTGGGATTAAGAGATATCCCAAATTCTCTACACCTTTCAAAAATCTTCCTCAAATGTTTGATGTGATCTACTGCATGTTTAGAATAGACAGTTATGTCATCCAAGTAGACTAGTACAAACTTGTACATGAGGATTTGATTGTATCCTAAATAGCCATCCAATAATGAAAATCTCTCTGATCCAAAGACACATTGTAAGATTTGTTCCATGGAGGGTAGTGGATGTTGGTCTTTTAATGAGGCTTTGTTAAGATCCCTGAAGTCAACACATAACCTCAACTCCCCATTCTTCTTCTTGATAGGAACAAGGTTTGAAACCCAACTAGTATGCTTAATGGGGTAGATGATACCACTTTCTATCAATTTGAGTACTTCTTTATGCATAAGTGGCTCAAGCTTGTGGTTAACAGGCCTTTTCTTTTGCCTCACTGGTTTGGCATTAGGTTCTAACTCAATAGTGTGTTGAGCAAGGGTAGGATCAAAACCATTGACATCTTCATATTTCCATGCAAAAACATTACTGAATTCTTTGAAAAGTTGTGTATAACCTTGCCTTTCCAAATCAGTGTTTACTTTCCCAAATTGTAAGTTCTTACCTAGTTCCAACTCTAGTTCAACACAATGTTCTTGTTGGACTACCAGGTCAGCTTTGTTTTTCTTAACTTCATCATCCTTGTTGAAGATAGTCTCTAAGGTGACAAGACCCCTAGGCATCTTATTGGACTTGATTTGTATCACTTGATCACCATAGTTTTGTGATAGCCTATCTTGATTGTGTTCTAAAAAGACATCTTCTTCAAACAAGAACTGTAGAATTTGTTCATCATTGTCAAACACCTACCAATTGACCTCATTATCAAGAATAGATGGTCTGATGATCACCTTGATATGTTGTTGGTATATTTCTTTTGAAATGCTATTTGGAATGTCATACTGAGATCCAACAGCAGCTAACCTATCTGCATTTTGATTTAATTTCCTAGGGATAGCAACAATATTGAAAGCACAAAAATCTTCCATTGCATCCCAAACTCTATGCTTGTATGCTTTCAAAGTGTCATTTTTTGTTGCACTTATCCATCTTACTTGGCTAACAACTAACTCACTATCACCATAAACTTTTAAAGCCTTAAGCCCTCTTTTCCTAGCCCACTCTAGTCCATTGACTAGACTCTCATATTATGCAGTATTGCTAGTGCAGGAGAAACTAAATCTAAAGGTAGTATAATACCTTTCTCCTTTTTGGGACACTATCATAGCACCGCCACAAAAACCATGCCTACTTCTAGCTCCATCAAAAAATAGTTCCTAAACCTGATTATTCTGATCTTCTAAATTAGTGTCTCCTTTGAGAAGGCTTGGTTCTATGGCTCCACTTTCTTGTATCATATAACTTCCCAAACCAAAATCCCAAATAAAATTTTCTTCGGCCTCTGAAGCTCTTTCATCTAGAAAAATATCAGGGATGCTCTCTATCTTTGTGCTTGCTTCACTAATGGTTTGGAAGTCATTGTCATCAAATATAGGGCAGTTTACCTTGATGGTATTGGACACATATGGCTCTATATGGTGTGCTGCTAATGGTTCTAACTTAATGGTAACCTTGGTCCCATGCCTTGTATGAAAAAGCATGTGAGACCAATTAGAAGATAGATAACCTCCTATCTTAGCTGTAAACTCCCTTGAAAGACATATAGAAAATAATGCAGGGAGATCTATGATATATATATCAAGGAGGATGGAGAAATTAGGACTAGCATGAAGGATTAGACTAGTATCCTTGGCCACACCTATAGTATTGACTAAGGATCCATCAAGTTGGGTAACCTTCTTTTGAAAGGGCTCATATTTTAGTCCTAATTGGTCAGCTACCTTCTTGGGCATTACAATGCCAGTAGCTCCACTATCTACCATACAATTATGCACTAAAGATTTTCCAATAATTAAAGATACATAAAAGGGAGGTGGCTTTGAATTCCTACCTTCCATGGCATTGCCTTTGGAGTTGCTACTTGGAGTCTCCTTTTCTTGATCAGTGTTAACCAACACTGGCTTTGTGGCTTCTTTTGTAGGTCGAGGGGTTGTCACTTCTGTCATGGCCTTCTTCAAAATTTTAGGCTATCCTGGAAGAGCCAAAGAGTCCCACATGGACATGGTAATGTTGACCTTCTTTATGCTATCTATGATATTATAAGGTGTCATAGTGTGCACTCTTTGTTGTGTCTTTGGCATGACAGGCTCCACCTCTTTGGAATGTTGGTCCTCTTTGCTTGTAATGACAAGAGACTCCTTAGGTGTGATGGGAGTAGCTTGTTGCATTGGTTCTATAGATGTGGTAGCTTTGGCATTAGACTCTACTCTCTCCATGTCTTGAGCTCTTCTTTTTGCTCTTGTATAGGCAACAAAAGCAACTTGATCATTGACTCCATTGAAGTCTGGTTGCTCCCAATTGAAAAGAGCAGTCTCACTTTCTTGTGATTCTTGTTGAGGAATTGACCCACTGGATGAAACCTCTAATTGAGCTTGGGAGGCATTTTGAACCATTAGAGCTTGGTTCATCCATCCATTTGAACATGTAGCCTAATTGTGAGGCTGATTACAAGGAAAGCACCATTCATTCTCCATAGCCATATTATTTTGACTAGGAACCATATCTCTCACTAGATTTGTAGAATTTAGAGGTGCAGGGTTATATGGTTGGAATGGTCTCTGATTGAAACTTTATCTTTTTCCTTGATACCCTCCTTGGTATGGTAGCCTATTTTTCTGATAAGGTTGTCCTTGATTTTGATATTGCTGATTAGGACCTTGGCCTTGTGGCTAAAATGGTGGTCTGATTCCTTGGCCTTGCTTCTTTAGATATGTGACCTCTTTAGTCAAGGTCTGCAATAAATTGGTCATTTCTTGCATACTAGTTTTTTGATTACTCTTTATTTCTTGTAACTCTTGAGAGAAACTAGTTGTTGGCCCCTGACCACTAGCACTAGTGTAAGGTGCTAATATGGTGGGAATAGGGGTAAATGGGGGTACTTGTGTAGGTGCAATGGGTTGAAGGCTAGGAAAAATAGGCATTGGAGGCCTTCTAGCAATCATGCATGCTTGGATTAAACAATTTTCAGCCCTGACAGCTATGTCAAAAGCCTGGGGTAAAGAAGTACCACCCATAGACTAGATCATGATAGAAATTTGACCATTCAGACTTTGTAAGTAGTATAGAAATGCATGGTCAGCTGATGGCCTCACTGAGACTAAGATTCTATTCCATGTTTTAAGGAATCTACTATTGTAATCTATCATTTTCTCTCAAGGATCTCTCTTAATAGTTGTTAACTACTCAACTAGAGACAAGTTATCTAATTTATCCTCAAAATGTTTACTTAATGCATCCCCTAACTCATCCCATGGGGTAATAGACCCAATAGTTAAAGTTCTAAACCATTCAAGATCCTTACCTTTTAGAGAGGCTGCAAATAATTTTGTGGCCACATCCTCTTGAGTAATGTTGTGTATCCTGCAGATGGTGGTCGCATCTCTTATGTGCTCAAAAGTAGTTTTCTGCCCTTCACTTATGAACTTGGGTATACTCTTTAGTGCTACCAAGGGCACATCATGATGTTGAAAAAAGGCCAATGGGCTACCCTAATTGAAAGGTGCAAATCCAAATGGTCTGGCCATTGTAGGAGTTGGAATCTGAAGATTAACAACTATATGAGTTGTATTTGCTACTAGATCTAGATCTTCTTCTAGGTCTCTAGTTAGAGATCTACCTCTCCTTCTAGAATGAAAGGGAAAAGGTCTCCTTTTTGAATTATCAGGAGGTGTTGATTGAACTCTCCTTGCTGGGGATTTTCTTTGAGTTAACCTACCTTTGTGACTTCTTGAGGGAAACTCTAAAAATTTAGTGGGCTTTGAGCTCCTAGTCTCAATCTTTCTCATAAACCTTGAACAAGGTTAGCCTTGATCCTTGAAATCAGTGGAGTCACAAGATATACCTAATGAAACAACCCTCTAAAGGTTTGTATTATGCAATCTATATATTAGAGATAGCATATCTTTCAAAAATGAACCAACAGGAACACCTTTGAACATTAATCTAATCTTTTACTAGTCCCACCAGGTGTGCTAGAATTGTTATACACTAAGTTTTTGCCTTTGTCTCAAGCTCTCCTAGTCTTGATAACCTAGTATAACATGGGAATCATCTCCAGGTGTGGGATCTATTCTAACTGAGATGAAACCTCCAAGTTCTAGGTGAGTTCCTCTTGGACAATCACCTTAATTTTCTTCTAGACATGAAAGTAAACTTTTGAGGGAAAGGGATAGAAGGAATGCTTGGAAGGGAAAAGATTGAAAGCAAAATAACTACTAGGTGATGCACTGAAATTAGGGTTTGGATCTCAGTATAGAGGAATGTAACCAATGAAAGGTTAGGTCTAATAGGTCACAACTTACTGAATAGGCTTGCATAAGTGTCTCATAGGAGGGTTTGAACATAAGACACAACTTATGACCTGCAAGCAGACATTCACCTTTGCAACTTGGTGTAGGATTGAGAAAAGACTATTAGGGGGCTGAAGCATACCCACAAAAGCATCTAAATCAGATCAAACACAATAACACACAAAATCATAGAAAGTAAGAGGGATCAGGACCCCTAAGTTGTCATTAAAAAAAAACATACATATACTTTGATTCAATAAGAGAAGACTTAGACAAGGAAGCATAGGGGCATGGAAAATTGCCACAAAATACCTCTACAATATCAGAATAATCAATGGGAGGTTACAAAATGTGGAAAACTAGAGGGCAGGAAGAAATACCATGGATAGCTTTCCAAGAAAGAGACTTTCCTCTTTACAAAATGTGAACTATCTGAGCACTAAGGCTTTAAAAATACAATATATACATCCTTCCCTAAATGTAGGCAAGGGTCAAAAACCTAACTAGGGTTACAAAGTTAAACAATGATATCAAACCCTAGGGTACTGATCACCTATTAATGAAAATATCTAAGAATTGGTGATCAAATCATATCTTTCTTTATGTCCTGATCCTTCTAAACTGAAAACACCTACAAACACAACAACCTTAACCTACTAACCCACCTGCAAATCCACTAAGCCATGAAGGCTCACAATCTAATCATAATTCCTTGGATAACAGTACCACTCAAAAGGTGGTGCCAACTCTTTCTAGCATCTCCTTGCATTAAAACATGACAAAGGACCCTATAGACACTAGCTAATAGTCACCTTCATCACCATCACAATCACAACCATCATAAGAATTAAATTCCTGAGCTACCGGATGTCATGCATGGCCAAAAGAATTCAAAACCCTCGCAGAGACATTTGAATTTTGAAATATAATAGCTAGCAACAAATTTTAAAATGTAACTGTCAATGAGAAACCCTTCCTGGCAGATGAATGGCTATGATGGACTTGAAAATAACCTAAAACCCTTCTCTAATAAGTCAACTACCACATGGAAGTCAGCAACCAGTGAAACACAAGCAAATCATCACATCTGATAGACCCAGACCCACAACCTGCAAAAAGAGTATCAGACAGTTGTCGCTATACTGTGATGCTAAAAGTCAAGCATCTTGACCAAATTGTATAATGACAACTGCCAAATCAAGCTAGATGTTAATCTCTTTAGAAATCCCTGACCCCATGGACCCACTAACAACTATCACGTAGCATACCCAACAAGCAATCACAAGCTGCCAAACGGGACACGTCGCATACCATTCTAACAACAGGACCCACAATCAACAAAGTGAGCATCAGACAGTTGTTGCAAGATCACAAGGGCAAGGAATATTCCTTGTGATCAAGTGACAACCATAGATCCTACTTCCCTGCAGATACTCTGACACAATCCTACCAAAAAACCCTAACTATCATTTGACCGACCAATGAAGAATGAGCATGTCAGAAACTGAGGACCCACCTGACAAAGCCCAGAGATAAAGCAAGATCAATGGCTATCACATGATCGCATGCTCTAACACAAAGCCTTGTGAACATATGATAGTCATCAATCCTTTGTAGATGTCAGAGCCTGTGACTGCCGAAAGGGCCCAGCCCTACTATCAAGAGATGACTCATTATCATGTGGACCAATTAGAAGCCTTACACATCAGCCCATTTGACAACACAGACCCATGGCCTTCTATCTTCATCAAATGGTTTTCACTATACTGCCAGCTTAAATAGGTCGCATCTTGAGTCTCTGATATAATGACAACTGCACGATGAAACTAAAACTTAACATGCCTATTGGTTGTGGATTATTCCCTTTGATCTTCAACTTGTAGATTTACACTTTGATAGATAATGTAAATGAAACTCTAACTCTATCACCACTCCAAAGTCCATAAGGAAGAGGGCCAACTAACAAGGATCAAAAGATCCTTCTTCACTTTGAGCTTCAGTGCTCAGGCGGGTGTACCCTTGACTCACTTCTTCAAAGGAGTCTCAAAATGATGTATACAATACTCAACACAAGTCTATAAAAGATTTATCAAATGAATGTTTATGTTTGTGGTTGTTAACCATGCATACCTCAAGAGGAAGGACCAGTGCCTTATCTAGGGCTCAGAGTCATCTAACTATATACCTCAACTGAACACCTCAAATCAAACACAATGGAAACTAGAGTAAGTGCTTTGCCTATTACCCCTTTCCCTCAAGCACAAGGACATAGAATTCTATACCTGGCTATAAAATCACTTAATTCACCTAAAAGACTTTAATTCTAACTTTGTTAGAAACTCAGAGATGAATTCAAAATACTCTTTGTTTACCATACATTAACACACTTTGTGATATTAACATATATGAGCTCAGAGACAAGCAAGAAGACATACACAAGATACAAGATTAGGATTCAATGATGTTTTCATTAAAAAATCTAGAATCAGCATACAATTAGAATGACACCAAGATGAGAAAAGTCATAAAACCAGACTTCTATCAATATATACAGTAAAAAACCAGGGACCAAAAGCAACAATGTTTTTGGAACCCCTACAAAATCCAAAAAATCTCTAACTTATACCACTAGCTACCTTGGAATTCTCAGAGAGAATGCAATAAGCTACGGACAACTAGGGCTAGGGTCTCAACCACCCAACCAATTCAAATAGCCACAAAATTTACTGCAGGAGCATGAAGCATAAGTAGCCTGGAGAAAACAAATCTCTAGCAGATCAATAATCATGAACATCTGTGAGCTCAGCATAGTACACTAGGAATGCCATTAAAATTAGTCTAATCATTGCCAAAAAATATCTCCTCAAGCACAAAACCATACTCCACCAAGTATAAAAACACCTCCGCAAATGACCACAGGAGCCCTGGACCACATCGCAACAACCTACCACCATCAAACTAGCAATAAATCTACCCAAAAAGCATTAAAACTAGGTACCTTTGGTCACTGCAAACCCCTCTGCAAATTTGAATTTGAAATCCCAACGATCACTTTCATGGTGCCAAAAACACATCGATGGTCCTCATTTAAACTAGGATTATCTTTAAGTCGCAGCTATTAGATCATTATCTTTCTCGGGCTTTGCAACTTTAACTCATCCAGGCACCTCGGGCTAACTCTGCAACTGTGATATCTCAATAGTTGTCACATGATCACATAGCATGCAGATGGGCTACACAATCATGTGACAACCCACCAACACTGCAACCACTACCTACCCCCAAGTATCAGACCCACCTCGCGCATCCACCTCAGCACCTGCCGGCCAATTAAAATCATGCACATCACCCCACTTGGCAAATGGATCCACCACCCGCCGACTCTTTTAAACACTACCAGATCAGATGGTTATCACATGATTGTAAGGGGAAAGAATATTCCTTCCAGTCATGTGGCAACCGTAGGATTGAAAAGTCTCTAACAACTGGGCCCACTGATGAACTACCACATCACCACCTACCACTGGGCCTTAGCAAGGGAGAACCTTGTCGCATGATCACATACCATGAAAATGGCCCTTGCGATCATGCGACAAGGCCATAACACTACCACCATTATGTGACATCACAACTAAAGCATAGAAAACTACCAGCCAAGTCACTAGATGCTAAGGCCTTAATTGCCAGAATCAAGTGACAAAGAGATAACAGTTAGTCACCAGGTCACCAGAAGAAGACCAACCACCACGCAACCAAACACTACTGAGATGTTGGGACCACGTAGATAGGTGGCAGGCGGTCGCATGATCGCATGTCAGAAAATTCTAACATGCAGCCATGCGATGGCTAATCAGGAGGAGCCACCTGTCACACCCACACAAAAAAATCCAATGGCCATCACAAAATCACAAAGGCTAAACATCCTGCATCTTTGCCACATGAACATATGATAGCCCATTGATCTTGTCCAAGCTTTAACCGCACCGGGCAATCGAGAAGACCTGGGCCCACCAATCGATCACCACCTCACCATGGCAGACACGTGTCAACTGGTCACATGATCAAAAGCCACGGAGCTGGCCCTTGCGATCATGTGACAAATTTATAAGACCGCCAAGCATTCAGCGACAACGCGACAAAACCGCCCGTCAAGTTGCTCGATGCTAGCCACAAACTACTAGATATCTAGATATAATGCGACAACATAGTCGCCAGGTCACTGAATAAAAGATGTAACTACCCGAAGACCTGGAGAAAGCCTGACTAACACCTTGCAAAGACTGGGCCCCACCATCCATCACACCTGTGAAGTTAAGACCGAGGTCGAAAACACATAAAGTTTTTGACACAGAGAAAGACTGAAACACATAGATTTTTCGACGCAAAAGGTTAAGCACACAAAAGTAGGAAGCATAGGGTCGAAAACAACACACAAGTCAAAAACATCATGGATTTTCAAAAACATTGTGGGTTTTCGACACTTAGGTAGATTGTGAAATTATGTTTCCTACAGACCCTAAAACTCGGATATCTTTTTGGATTTTATGATTCAGGATGTGCATATTGGACCAGAGCTTGGTGACAACACTCAAGAGCATGGGGTAGGACACAAACCAAGAAACACTTGCAGTGTGGAGGCCATTTCATAATATTTTGCAATGACCAAGAAACATTCTCACTACTTCAAGTCTGGCCACAGGTGCAAAAGTTTCTTCATAGTCAATTCCTTATTGTTGTGAATATCCTTTACATACCAATCTTCCTTTGATTCTTATCACTTCTCCTTGTTCATTCATCTTGTTTCTGAATACCTACTTTGTTCCAATCACATTCTTGTCTTCAGGTCTAGGGACCAATTCCCATGTCTTATTTTTTTCAATCTGCTCTAGTTCTTCTTTTATAGCATTAATCCAATGTTCATCTTTACAAGCTTCATTAGTAGTCTTAGGTTCAATTTGATAAATCAAACATAAATGTACCTTATTTCAAGTCAAAACTCCTCTACCTAAACTTCCCATAACTTGCTCAACAGGGTGATGTCTTGAAGTATACCTGTTAGGTGTCATAGTTACTAATCTTGTTCCGACTGTAGATTCTTCTCTGCTTTCTTCTCTATTTTCTTCTCTATTTTCTTCTCTATTTTTTTTAGTATGACTTTCATTCAGCAAATCACTGTTAGTTTCAAAAAATAATTCTACATTTTCAATCTTAGGCTGAAGTTGTGCTTCTCCATCAGATTCATAATCAAGCATTCTTTCCTGATTTTAAACTTCTGATCAACTTTTACATTTGCACTTTCAACAATTGTCTTAGTTCTTTTGTTATAACATCTATATGCTTTGCTTTTTAAAGAATATCCAAGAAATATTCCTTCATCACTTCTAGGATCAAACTTTCCTATATCATCATCTCTCTTTATATAACATTTACTTCCAAAAATTCTAAAATACTTAACTGAGGGTGTATGTCCAAATCATAATTCATAAGGTGTCTTGTTTGTATCTGCTCTGATTTGTACTCTGTTCATAGTGTATACTGTTGTGTTCACTGCTTCTCTCCAAAAAGTCTTAGCCAAGTCATTTTCAAACAACATAACTCTTGCTACTTTAGTTATTGACCTGTTCCTTCTTTCTGCAATACCATTTTGTTCTGGTGTTCTAGGGCTGAAAGTTGTCTCTTAATACCATTCATTTCACAAAAGGTGTTAAACTCTCTAGATGTAAATTCACCACCTCTATTAGATCTTAGACACTTAATCTTCATTCCAGATTCATTCTCAATTTTTCTTTTCATGATCTTAAATTTATCAAATGCTTCAAATTTTTCTTTCAAAAATGCAATCCACATTATTCTTGTAAAATCATCAACAAGAATCATAAAATACCTTTCTCCATAGAATCCTCTAGTCCTAGTAGGACCACTCAAGTCTGTATGAACAATCTCCAGCTTCTCTGTCGATGTGAACTTCTTGTTGGGAAATGAACTCCTTTTCTGCTTTGCCATCATACATTCTTTGTAAATCATGTTAGTAGGTTTCATAATTTTAGGTAAATCTCTTACCACAAGTGTAGTGCTCACCTTGACAATATTATCAAAGTTTATATGACAAAGTCTTTTATGCCATAACCAACTATCATCAATCCTAGTTATCAAACATGTCATCTCAGTAGGATTCAACTAAAATACATTACCTCTAGTTCTGGATCCTTTTCCAATCAGATTTCCATCTTTATCTTTTATCACACAAGTTTTCTCAGAAAACCAAACTTGATAACCCTTATCAACCAATTGTCCAACACTTAGTAGATTATGTCTTAGTCCATCAACAAA
Source organism: Chamaecyparis obtusa (assembly GCA_027943335.1). Taxonomy (NCBI): domain Eukaryota; kingdom Viridiplantae; phylum Streptophyta; class Pinopsida; order Cupressales; family Cupressaceae; genus Chamaecyparis; species Chamaecyparis obtusa. Next base: position 162,752 of record BSBK01010092.1, read on the forward strand.
GTAAACATCATTAGTGTTAGTCTTTCCATCAAGAGTAATAGATCCTATACCCTTAATAAAAATAGGTGCATTGTTACCAACCCTAATAATTCCTCCATCATAATTATCTAACTTAACAAACTTTCTTTTATATCCAGTCATATGATGTGAACAAACACTGTCTATAATCTAATCAGATTTCTTTTCAACTTGTGAAACTAATGCTTTTTCTTTGCTTTTATCAGATTTAGAACTTTCTTCTTTAATTGCTATAAATCCTATTTCCTCAAAGTTATCATTATCACTGTCACTTAAATGTTTTTCAATTCCTACTTGAAGATCTTCATCATTTGCATAATAACATTCTTTAGATCTTCTAGGTTTAAAGTTGCTTCTATACTTCTTAACTCTTTTAGGACATTTAGATGCAAAATGACCATATTCTTGACAAGTCCAACATTTAAAGATTTTCTTACCATCTGGTTCTCTTTTTACAAGTAATGCAATACCTTCTTCAATCTTCTTATCTTCCTCATATCTGCTACTGCTAGCATAATCTCCATTCACACTAGTACTCCTTTTAGGTCTAATGTTAAGAGAAATGAATGTTGTTTCCATTCTAGGTAGCTCTCGTGATAATCTCAAGTTCATCTCTACTATTTCTAATCTTCCAAGAAGAGTCTCTCTTGAAAATTTTGATGTACAAGGTATCACTTGTTCAATCATCTGCATTCTCTACTTGAATACTAGTGTCAAAGTTCTCAAAATTTTCTAGATCACTTCATTCTTTGTCTTATCACCTCCACGAGACTTTATTCCTATTACAATCTCAGACATCCTACCAATATAGCTTCTAATAAATTCATCTTCCATCATTCTAATATCTTCAAATGCACAAATCCAATTATGTAATCTAGCCTTCTTTGCATGTTCATCACCTTCAAAAGTAGAATATAAAACTTTCCAAATTGCATGAGATGTTTTCAAACATCTTACCCCACTATATTCATTCTCCGGTAGTGCTGACAAAATTGTTTCTCTTGCAAGTATGTTACACATGAATAGATCTAGTTCATCTTTAGTTCCTGCCTCTAGATTGTCTTCCTCAATGATAGTCTTCTCATTCTTTGTAATCAACCAATAACTTGGTCCTAAACACAATAGATGTGTCTTCATCTTTTCTTTCCAGCTGTCAAAATTTACTCCATCAAACTTAGGGCTTTCTTTTCTGAAATTCGCCATGGATCTCCTTAAGTTGTTAAACTTTTCTTTCAAGGACCTGTTGCTCTGATACCAATTGTTAGAAAGTAAAGATCCCCAAGATAACTGAAAGGGGGGGGGTGAATCAGTTATTAGATAATTTAACCATTCAATAGCTTTAAACAATATAAGTAATGTACTGATCAACCATAGAAAGATAACCATACACAATTGCACAATAACACAAGATATGTTGACTAGGGAACCTCTTGAAAAGAGTAAACCCCGATGGGAATGATGCCCACAAAATGATTCACTAATATGAAATTTCCTTGTTAGAGGATGGACCTTGTTAGGAGTCTTATGAAATACATTCAGTACATATAAATCCCTGTTAGGAGATTTTGAATCCCTGTTAAAAGATTCTAACCTGGTTAAGAGTTTATGGAAGATAGAAGGACCCACTGCCCAAATAGCTTCAAGGCAAGATCTTTGAACCCACTGTCTAATAGATCTTAGAATTATTCAATAGAATAATATGAAATATATTACCTCATTCACATTGTGCCAAAACTGCACTCTCTGCTACACAAGATCACAATTTTAGATCTATGTACTCACAAGTCTTCCTTCATCACTGAATTAGCTCTTTTCTTCACTTCATGCATATATTCACATCACAATCTTCAAAGTACACATTACAAAAAGGAAAAAAATCCTTCTTATATACCAAACTCAAATAATTACAAATGAGTCGGTCCTCAATTACAAAATAATAAATTCTACATGCTACACATAGAATTCACATAAAACTGTTAGCTTCCAGATACTGTAACTTTCTCCAAACATATCATCAAAGTTTGTACTATGAACCACATCATCATTAATGATTCTCCAACATCCCTTTAACTGCGCAAAATTAGATTCCATCCTAGCTAAGAAATATCCTCTGATTTTTGAACATCACTTCATAGAAACACTGTCTAAACACTGCTTTCACCAAAATGCTCATAACTCTCACAAATGAATGAATTTATTTTTGCACTGTTAACCATAGTTAATAACACACCAAAGAATATACCATCAACTGCACAAAATTCAATCTCTAATACAACATGTGCACAAAACAAAATAGTACCTACTTTCCTGCTAATATCTAGAATATCACTGTGTTGACTGTTAGGAATGAATGCAAAGTGTTTGGTAGTCATTCTATAGCAGTTGTTGTTGCATTCATGACTTGGATTGTCATTGATGTCAACACAGTGATATTCTGGATATTATCAAGAAAGTAGGTATAAATTTTTTTTGTGCACATGTTGTATTGCAAATTGGCTTTTTCACAGTTGATGGTATGTTCTTTGGTGTGTTATTAACTTATGGTTAACAACGCAAAAATAAATTCATTCATTTGTAAGAGTTATGAGCATTTTGGTGAAAGCAGTGTTTAGACAGTGTTTCTATGTAGCGATGTTTAGAAATCGGAGGATATCTCTTAGCTGGGATGGAATCTGATTTTGCGCAATTAAAGGGATGTTGGAGACTTATTAATGATGATGTGGTTCAGAATGCAAACTTTGAGGATATGTTTGGAGAAAGTTATAGTAACTGGAAGCCGACAATTTTATGTGAATTCTGTGTGTAGCATGTAAAATTTATTATTTTGTAATTGAGGACCGACTCATTTGTAATTATTTGAGTTTGGTATATAAGAAGGAATTTTTTTCTTATTCTAATGTGTACTATGAAGATTGATATGTGAATATATGCATGAAGTGAAGAAAAGAGCTAATTCAGTGATGAAGGAAGACTTGTGAGTACAGAGATCTGGAATTGTGATCTTGTGTAGTAGAGAGTGTAGTTTTGGCATAGTGTGAAGGAGGTAATATATTTCATATTATTATATTGAATAATTTTAAGATCTTTTGGACAGTGGGTTCAGAGATCTTGCCTTGAAGCTGTTTGGGCAGTGGGTCCTTCTGTCTTCCATAAACTCTTAACCGGGTTAGAATCTTTTAACAGGGATTCAAAATCTCCTAATAGGGATTTATATGTACTAAATGTATTTCATAAGACTCCTAACAAGGTCCATCTTCTAACAAGGAACTTTCATATTAGTACATCATTTTGTGGGCATCATTCCCAACGGGGTTTACTCTTTTCAAGAGGTTCCCTAGTTAACATATCTTGTGTTATTGTGCAATTGTGTATGGTTATCTTTCTATGCATGATTAGCACATTGATTATATTGTTTAAAGTTGTTGAATGGATAAATTATCTAATAATTGATTCATTCCCCCCCCTCTTAGTTATCTTGGGGATCTTTACTTTCTAACAATTAGTATCAGAGCAGCAGGTCCTTGAAAGAAAAGTTTAACAACTTAAGGAGATCCATGGTGAATTTCAGAAAAGAAAGCCCTAAGTTTGATGGAGTAAATTTTGACAGCTGGAAAGAAAATATGAAGACACATCTATTGTGTTTAGGACCAAGTTATTGGTTGATTACAAAGAATGAGAAGACTATCATTAAGGAAGATAATCTAGAGGCAGGAACTAAAGATGAACTAGATCTATTCATGTGTAACATACTTTCAAGAGAACCACTTTTATCAGCACTACCAGAGAATGAATATAGTTAGGAATAAAGTCTTGTGGAGGTGATAAGACAGAGAATGAAGTGATATGAAAAATTCTGAGAACTTTCACACCAGTATTCAAGCAGACAACACAGATGATTGAATAAGTGATACCTTGTACATCAAACTTTTCAAGAGAGACTCTTCTTGGAAGATTAGAAACAACAGAGATGAACTTGAGATTATCAGGAGAGCTACCTAGAATGGAAACAACATTCAGTGCTCTTAGCATTAGACCTACAAGAAGTACTAGTGTGAATGGAGATTATGCCAGTAGTAGCAGATCTGAGGAAGATAAGAAGATTGAAGAAGGTATTGCATTACTTGTAAAAAGAGAACCAGATGGTAAGAAAATCTTTAAATGTTGGACTTGTCAAGAATATGGTCATTTTGCATCTAAATGTCCTAAAAGAGTTAAGAAGTATAGAAGCAACTTTAAACCTAGGAGATCTAAAGAATGTTATTATGCAAATGATGAAGATTTTGAAGCAGGAATTGAAAAACATTTAAGTGACAGTGATAATGATAACTTTGAGGAAATAGCATTTGTAGCAATTAAAGATGAAAGTTCTAAATCTGATAAAAGCAAAGAAAAAGAATTAGTTTCACAAGTTGAAAAGAAATATGATTGGATTATAGACAGTGGTTGTTCACATCATATGACTGGAGATAAAAGAAAGTTTGTTAAGTTAGATAATTATGATGGAGGAATTGTTAGAGTTGGTAACAATACACCTTGTTTGATTAAGGGTATAGGATCTATTACTCTTGATGGAAAGACTAACACTGATGATGTTTATTTTGTTGATGGATTAAGACATAATCTACTAAGCGTTGGACAATTGGCTGATAAGGGTTATCAAGTTTGGTTTTCTGAGAAAACTTGTGTGATAAAAGACAAAGATGGAAATCTAATTGGAAAAGGATCCAGAACCAGAGGTAATGTATTTCAGTTGAATCCTACTGAGATGACATGTTTGATAACTAGGATTGATGACAGTTGGTTATGGCATAAAAGGTTTTTTCATATAAACTTTGATAATATTGTCAAGGTGAGCACTACACTTGTGGTAAGAGATTTACCTAGAATTATGAAACCTACTAACATGATTTGCAAAGAATGTATGATGGAAAAATAGAAAAGGAGTTCATTTCCCAATAAGAGGTTCACATTGACAAAGAAGTTGGAGATTGTTCATATAGACTCGAGTGGTCCTACTAGGACTAGAGGATTCTATGGTGAAAGTTATTTTATGATTCTTGTTGATGATTTTACAAGAATGATGTGGATTGCATTTTTGAAAGAAAAATCTTAAGCATTTGATAAGTTTAAGATCATGAAAAGTAAAATTGAGAATGAATCTAGAATGAAGATTAAGTGTCTAAGATCTGATAGAGGTGGTGAATTTACATCTAGAGAGTTTAACACCTTTTGTGAAATGAATGGTATTAAGAGACAACTTTCAGCCCCTAGAACACCAGAACAAAATGGTATTGCAGAAAGATGGAACAGGTCAATAACTGAAGCAGCAAGAGCTATGTTGTTTGAAAATGATTTGGCTAAAACATTTTGGAGAGAAGCAGTGAACACAACAGTATACACTATGAACAGAGTACAAATCAGAGTAGATACAAACAAGACACCTTATGAATTATGGTTTCGACATACACCCTCAGTTAAGTATTTTAGAATTTTTGGAAGTAAATGTGATATAAAGAGAGATGATGATATAGGAAAGTTTGATCCTAGAAGTGATGAAGGAATATTTCTTAGATATTTTTTAAAAAGAAAAGCATATAGATGTTATAACAAAAGAACGAAGACTATTGTTGAAAGTGCAAATGTAAAAGTTGATGAGAAGTTTAAAATTTAGGAAAGAATGTTTGATTATGAATCTGATGGAGAAGCACAACCTCAGGCTAACATTGAAAATGTAGAATTATTTTTTGAAACTAACAGTGATTTACTGAATGAAAGTCATATTGAAGAAGATAGAGAAGAAAATAGAGAAGAAAATAGAGAAGAAAGCAGAGAAGAATCTACATTCAGAACAAGATCAGTAACTATGACACCTAACAGGTATACTTCAAGACATCACCCTGTTGAGCAAGTTATTGGAAGTTTAGATAGAGGAGTTTTGACTCAAAATAAGGTACATTTATGTTTGATTTCTCAAATTGAAACTAAGACTACTAATGAAGCTTGTGAAGATAAACATTGGATCAATGCTATGAAAGAAGAACAAGAGCAGATTGAAAAAAATAAGACATGGGAATTGGTCCCTAGACTTGAAGACAAGAATGTGATTGGAACAAAGTGGGTATTCAGAAACAAGATGAATGAACAAGGAGAAGTGATAAGAAACAAAGGAAGATTGGTATGTAAAGGATATTCACAACAAGAAGGAATTGACTATGAAGAAACTTTTGCACCTATGGCCAGACTTGAAGCAGTGAGAATGTTTCTAGTATATGCAACTTACAAAAAATTCAGAGTGTATCAGATGGATGTGAAGTCAACATTTTTGAATGGTGAATTGGAAGAAGAAGTCTACATTGAGCAGCCTGAAGATTTTCCTTTGATACAAGAAGGAGATATGGTATGTAAGTTAAAGAAAGCTTTATATGGATTAAAACAATCACCTAGAACCTGGTATGCAAGATTGGATAAGTATTTATTGAAATTAGGATTTATAAAAGGAACAATAGATAGTAACTTATACACAAAAGAAATTGAGAATGGTTTGTTGGTTATAGTTATATTTGTTGATGATATTATCTTTGGAGGAGAAGATGTAGCTAGTGACAAATTTGTAGATGAAATGAAGACTGAATTTGAGATGAGCATGATTGGAGAAATGAAATATTTTTTGGGATTACAGATAACACAAAGCAAGGAAGGTATATTTGTAAGTCAGACTAAGTATTTAAATGAATTATTGAAAAGATTTGGAATGGAAGATTCTAAACCTACTGGAACACCTATGGTAACCAGACATAAGTTATCTAGCAAAGATGAGACATCAGCAATTGAGCAGAAAAAGTACAGATCAATGATTGGAGGATTGTAGTACTTGACACATACAAGACCTGATATAGCACATTCAGTTGGGATTGTAGCAAGATTTCAAGCAGAACCTAGATAATCACATTATGCAGCAGTAAAGAGGATACTGAGATATTTGAAAGGAACAATGGATTATGGATTATGGTATGAGAATTTTGATGATTTTACTTTATGTGCCTATACTGATGCAGATTGGGGAGGCAGTGTTGATGACAAGAAAAGCACCATTGGTGGAGCCTTTTTTCTTGGAGGTAAATTGGTCTCTTGGCTAAGTAAGAAGAAGAATTGTACTTCACAAAGCACAACAAAAGTAGAATATGTTGTAGCAACAAATAATTGTAATCAGATTATTTGGATGAAGCAGATGTTGAAAGATATTGGAATAAAGTTTGATGAGCCTGTTGTTATACATTGTGATAACATTAGTACAGTGAGTATGTCAAAAAATCCTATTTTACATTCTAAGACTAAACATATTGAGATTAAGTATCATGTTGTAAGAGAGCAAGTTGCAGAAAAAGAAGTAAGATTGGAGTACATAAGTACAAAGGAGAAGATAGCAGATATATTTACAAAGCCTTTACCTAAGGATACATTTGTGTATCTGAGAGGTATGCTTGGGGTTATGCCACAACCTATTTTTGAGAATTGATGCAGATGATTGCATCCATCCAGTGGTATATGAGCCCTATCTTTCTTCTGGATTGGATGTTGGAACTTCTTCTATGGGGGAGTTTATGAGCTGAGTCATGAGGACTCTTGTTATTGTATTTTTCTGAAAAGTGTCTTTTGACATTAAGTTGTTGTTGTCTTAGTGATGGAATTTCTATCATTGATGTCAATGGGGGAGAGATATACATGAAAAATATTATGGATTGTATGAGAGAGCTGAATAGGAAAACGAAGCAAGATTTGATTTGATATTTTGCAGTGATGTTGCAGTATTGGATTTTTGGAACATTGGATGTTTTTCATCTATGTTGCCATCAATGCCAATGGGGGAGATTATTAGGAATGAATGAAAAGTGTTTTGGCAGTCATTCTGTAGCAGTTGTTGTTGCATTCATGACCTGGATTGTCATTGATGTCAACACAGTGATATTCTGGATATTAGCAAGAAAGCAGGCACAATTTTGTTTTGCACACATGTATTGTAGATTGGCTTTTGCATAGTTTATGGTATGTTCTTTTGTGTTTTATTAACCTATGGTTAACAATGCAAAAATAAATTCATTCATTTGTAAGAGTTATGAGCATTTTGGTGAAAGCAGTGTTTAGACAGTGTTTCTCTATAGCGATGTTCAGAAATCGGAGGATATCTCTTAGCTGGGATGGAACCTGATTTTGTACAATTAAAGGGATGTTGGAGACTCATTAATGATGATGTGGTTCATAGCACAAACTTTGAGGATATGTTTGGAGAAAGTTATAGTAACTGGAAGCCGACAGTTTTATGTGAATTCTATGTGTAGCGTGTAAAATTTATTATTTTTTAATTGAGGACTGACTCATTTGTAATTATTTGAGTTTGGTATATAAGAAGGAATGTTTTCCTTATTGTAATGTGTACTATGAAGATTGAGATGCGAATATATGCACGAAGTGCAGTTTTGGCACAGTGTGAAGGAGGTAATATATTTCATATTATTCTATTGAATAATTCTAAGATCTTTTGGAGAGTGGGTTCAGAGATCTTGCCTTGAAGCTGTTTGGGCAGTGGGTCCTTCTGTCTTCCATAAACTCTTAACCGGGTTAGAATCTTTTAATAGGGATTCAAAATCTCCTAACAGGGATTTATATGTACTGAATGTATTTCATAAGACTCCTAATAGGGTCCATCCTCTAACAAGAAAATTTCATATTAGTACATCATTTTGTGGGCATCATTCCCACCGGGGTTTACTCTTTTCAAGAGATTCCCTAGTTAACATATCTTGTGTTATTGTGCAATTGTGTATGGTTATCTTTCTATGGTTGATCAGTACATTGATTATATTGTTTAAAGCTGTTGAATGGATAAATTATCTGATAACTGATTCACCCTCCCCCTCTCAGTTATCTTGGGGATGTTTACTTTCTAACATTGACATCAATGACAATCCAAGTCATGAATGCAACAACAACTGCTACAGAATGACTTCCAAAATACTTTGCATTCATTCCTAACATCCCACTAACAAGATAAACTCTAAAGGCAGGAAGATTGATGATCATCACAAGATCTCACGGAATCCTTCGGGGCCATGAGATGATACGACATCCGTCAGATCTAGAATCTTGATTTGGTTGCTGAACCGAGACCACCAACTGAAATGGTAACCGCTCACCAAAATCAAAAGTGTTAAGGGGTTAACCATTGGGAATCAAAGATTTGGTGACTGAAGGATTTTAAAACACACATGTGAAATGAAGGGACTTAAGTGGCTAAGATAAAGTAACTATAAATTAGAACAGAGCCCTAGGGTTTTTGAGGGTTTGGGCCTATAACGGTTACTTTTATGAATTTTTTGGACTACAAACTAGGGGAAAAATCAATTTGTAGAGGCCAGAGGACATGGCATGAGATCATAAATTTTTAGGGATTCTTGGCAAGGTGAAAACAAAAATTTTGGAATGGTTTTTAGCTAAATTTGCATGCACAGGAAAATTTAGGTAACAGTAACACGTAATAAGAATTTGATGAGGAATTATCCTATTGATCAGATTATTGGGAGCAAAGAAAAAGGAGTTATGACAAGAAATAAGGTATGAGAATAACTATGTTTTATTTCTAAAATTGAACTAAAGACTACTAATGAAGCTTGTAAAGATAACAATTGGATACAAGAAATAAAGGAAGGATTAGAACAAATTGAAAAGAATAATACTTGGGAATTGGTCCCTAGACCTACGGACAAAAATGTGAATGAACAAGGTTAAGTTGTAAGAAACAAAGTAAGATTGGTATGTAAAGGATACTCATAGAATGAAGGTATTTATTATGAAGGAACATTGGCACGTGTTGCAAGAATTAAAGAAATAATAGTGTTTTTGGCCTATGCAGCTTATAATAAATTCAAAGTGTATTAGATGGATGTGAAGTTAGCATTTATGAATAGAGAATTATAAGAATAAATCTACATTGAGTAGCTAGATGATTTTCCTTTGATTCAAGAAGGAGACATGGTATGTAAACTGAACAAATCCTTAGATGGACTAAAAAAAACACCTAGAACCTAGTATGTAAGATTGGACTAATATTTGGTAAAATTGGGATTTGTTAAAGGCACCACATACAATAATTTGTATCTGAAAGAAATAGAGAATGGTCTATTGATTGTAGATATTTTTTTTTATGATATAATCTTTGGAAGTGAAAATGAAGTGAGTGATAAATTTGCTGATGAAATGAAGACAAAATTTGAGATGAGCATGATTGGAGAAATGAATTATTTCTAGGATTATAGATTATGTAGAACAGTAATGGTATTTTCTTATCTCAGACTAAGTATCTGAAAGACTTATTGCAGAGATTTGGTTTGTAAAATTTTAAGCCTATTGGTATGCCTATGGTAACTGGCCATAAGCTATCTAGAAAAGATGAGAATCCTACAGTTGAAAAAAAGAAGTACATATCTATGATTGGAGGTTTGCAATATTTGACTCATAGATGACCAGATATAGCACATGAAGTTGGTATTGTTACAAGATTTCAAGATGATCCTAAGGAATCACATTATGCAATAGTAAAAAGAATATTTAGATATTTGAAAGGTACAACTAATTATGGGTTGTGGTATGATAAATCAAATGATTTTACCCTATGTGCATATATAGATCTAGATTGGGGAGGTAGTGTGGATGAAAAAAAGAGTACAAGTGGTGGAGCATTTTTTCTTGGAGGAAGATTGGTTTCTTGGCTAAGTAAGAAATAGAATTGTATTTCGTAGAGTACAAAAAAAGCATAATGTGTAGGAGAAGAAAATAATTGCAATCAGATAATATGGATGAAACAAATGTTGAAGGATATTGGAATCAAGTTCATTGAGCTTGTTATCATACACTGTGATAACACAAGTACACTAAGTATGTCTAAGAATCATGTGTTACATCCTAAAAATATATATATAGAGATCAAGTATCATGTTGTAAGAGAGAAAGCTATAGAGAAAGAAGTCAAACTTGAGTGTATCAATACAAAGGAGAAGATTGAAGATATATTTACAAAGACCTTACCTAAATATACATTTGAGTATTTGAGAGGTATGCTTGGGGTTATGCCCCAGCCTACTTTTGAGTAGTGATACAGAAGGATGCATCAGTCCAGTGATATAGAGCATTATCTTTATGGACTATATGTTGATGCTTCCTCTATGGGGGAGTATCTATTTTTTCAGGCTGGGTCATGAAGGAATATTTGGTAAAATCTATCCTCAAAAATGTCTTTGGACATTCGAGCTTGTATTGGATTGACATAGTGATGTTTACTTTATCATTGATTTCAATGGGGGAGAAGGATACATGAAAAAATTTGATGATTGATGAAGAGGATTTGAAAAGTGAATTATTGGGGAGAATGATACATTTGATGATTGATGAAGAGGATTTGAAAAGATAATGCAGAACAACAAAGTTACACTTTGGTATTCATTAAACTTGGATGTTTTTCATCTATGTTGCCATCAATGCCAATGAGGGAGATTGTTCACATGAATGATAAATATGTCCTATGGGGGACTATTCTAGTAGTTCTACAGTAGTTTCAAGTTACATTCATGACTATGTTTTTCATTGATGTCAATGCACTAATTATACTAGAAATTAGCAGAGAACCAGACATAGTTTGAACTAGCACATAGAGAATTTTAGATAAAGTTATACGAAGTTCAGAACATGTTCCCTATATTGTCCTAGTATCATGGTTAAGAGAACGTATAAAAATTCAATTATTTGTGTCAATTATGAGTAATTTAGTGGAAACTATATTCTGTTAGTGTTCCTGACAAGCAGTTTGTAATAATTGGATTATATCTCCTAACAGGGATAGAATCTAGACATGCAAAGTTATAAAAAGGTTGAAGACATTTCATAAGTGGCCTGGATGAGTCAGCATAGTCATAAGTCATACCTGTGAAGATTTATTAAGTTTGTGAGCTGACAATTTTATGTGATTATGGAAATATTATGTTATGTATAATGTTTTATATTTTGTAATTGGTTAAGCCTCATTCGATGACTCAATTATGAAATATTGTGCATGGTATAAATGAAGGATTATTTTCCTTAGTTAAGAGATAATATGTGAATGATATGAGAATTATGTGATGTGAAGGTTAAATAGTGATTGATATATGATGCGAAGTGAGAAGATCTTGTAGTGAGATCCGATGAAGCATTTGGTGCAGTTTTGGCATAGTTGGATGATAGAAGAGAAGTTTCTAAGATCAGTAATTATTGGTATTATTCTATTTAGATAATACAGATATTAGTTGGATAGTGTGTTCAATGATCTTTCCCTTAAAGCTATTTGGATAATGGGTCCTTCTATCTTCCTTAAACTCCTAACAGGGTTAGAATCTTCTCATAGGGATTCAATGTCTCCTAACAGAGACTGATATGTACTAAATGTATTTCATTAGACTCCTTACAGGTTCCATCCTCTCACAAGAAATTTTCATATTAGTATATATTTTATGGGTACCATCCCAACCAGGGTTTACTCTCTAGTCAAGAGGTTCCCTAGTTAACATATTTGGTGTCATTGTGTATGATTATATTTCTCTGGTTGTTTTTTATGTTGATTACATGTTTCAGATTTCATAAGGTTAATAAAATTTATTTTTATCTGGTAATTGATTCACACCCACCCCCCCTCTACTTTATCTTGGTGAAATTTACTTTATAACATGAATTACCAACAAAGCTTTCAAGTGGCCAAGATGACTGATTTGACCAAGAGGAAGAGGATTCCTTTGACACAAAAATGTTATTTTCCTTTGGCTTCTCAATACTAAGGGCCTTTGATTTAGCTTTCCTTGGGGGGTTGACTTTAGTAGACTTGGGAGAACGAGGGATTTTGGCTATCGGGAAAATAGGGGTAAACTTAGGGTTATTTAATTCAATGGTGAGGGAATGGTCAAGACTAGTCTAGGGAGTTAGGGAAAGGTGGAAATTATAGAGGTGAAGAATAATCCCTTGATGAAGGGGATGACCACCCTTATGTTTTACTTTGGACATAGAATGAGATAAAGAGGAAAAAATCTAGAATAGGAAATTAAACTTAATATCTCAGTGTGTTACTATTGGATTTTGCTTAGTTATCTCAGGCTCTAATTTTCTCAAAAATACCCCATAATCTTTCATGTACATTTTACTCAAGGTTTTTAGTCATTTTACATGTACACCTTTTCAGTTAAACTTGAACCTTGAACTACCCTTAGTTCAAGATTCAAGGTTCAATAATGCCCCTCGGTATGTTTGGCTCTCTTTGTTTAATTATGAGCTTAGTGTCATGTTGTTTTTACAATACACACTCTCCCATTTAACCATGAACCATGAACTATCTTAGTTCAAAGTTCAAAGTTCAACGGACTTTGTCAGCTTGCAAGATGTTTCACTATTATTTTATCTTTCTTTCTTTCCATTAATTTTTTTTTCTTTATTTACTTGAAAACATACCAAAGGGTAGTCCTCCTAGTTTCTCTTTGAACTTGAACCTTGAACTCTCTTAGTTCAAATTTTTAAATTCAACAGATGTTCATAATATGTAAAAAGTGGATACTGGTGATTTGATAGAAAAGACAGCTAGCAAGTGGTTATGATATTCATGTGTGGTGTGGATTGTTGGAAATATTCAGGAATTAACTGAGTTACTGAGAGGGGAGGGGTGAATCAGTAACTCCAATTTTTCTTACAATTTAACATGTGATTTACTTTTAACCTTTGCATACAGAAAGCATGAAACTTAAATGCATTCACAATAATGACACATAGATTTGGTTACCCAGAAACCTTCCAAAAAGAAAGTAAAACTGGGGTGGGGATGAAACCCACAAAGCTTTAATACTGCAGAATAAAGTTGGCCGGTTAAGGCTTACAATTTGATCACTTCTGATGATCTTCCCTATTAGGAGCAATAAGGATTGCTAAATCCACCCTGTTAAAGGATTTACAAAACATACAATGAAGTATGCACTCGGTAAAGAGATTTTACAAAAGACTGTTAAGTCTGCCCGGTTAAAGGATTTAGTACTGATTCACCTGTTAGGATGAAACAGTAGATCTCTGGCTTTGCAACTGGATTGCTGATTGAGATTCGCTGATGTACTGATCACCTTCTGTGATGAATTTTTCTTTGCTATTCCTTATACTGCTGAAGCCCTTTGTAATTCGCTTATTTCTGCCTTTCTTTCTTTTTCACATATGCTTCTTACTTACTTACTTTGACATTTTTACAACATTTTTTATATACAAGTCTTAAACAATTAATTTCAATTACAATTACAAAGTCGGCTTGACAAATAAACATAAGTGCTACTAAGTCGGCCCAAGTATGGTTACATGGTTCCTGCAAACTAACTCAGTGACTTTCTGATACTCGGCATCCACTGCATTACTCGACATCGTCATGCACTCGGTAGAAGTGAAGGCACGGTTCATACTGATCACTCGATAGGTTTTGAACTCGGTAAATACTGGTGACTCGGTAGACATGATGTTACTCGGTTTACACTGTCCTGTTCGGTTTGTATTAACTTGCTCGGTTTGCACTGTCTACTCAGTTTGCACTGTCTGCTCAGTTTGCACTGTCTGCTCGGTTTGCACTCAGAATGCAAATAAGTGTTGTCACTAGTGGCAATTCTGTTTAATGCCAACAATCTCCCCCTTTGGCATTAGTGACAAAAACACTTATTGGCCAAAACTTATATACATGAATCATGCTAAGTTTTATTTTGATTTTTCAAAATTTGTCTTTGTTATAGAGCTTTATACATTGTCTCCCCCTTTCAATGTGCTAACTGTTTCTATACAAATCTTCTTCTATACATATATCTCCCCCTTTTTGACGATAATGCCAAAGGTGTATATACAAGTTATTTACAGAGAGAATCCAAAATTTGATAGAAAATTAGAATGTACCTTCATTATTAGTGCCAGGGTTCTGTCCCAACTTTCTTGCAGAATCTTACATGTTTGGATTGCAATTTGGACTTCTGCAGAGTTTCAATCATGTGATCTGCTATAGAGAACTGATTGTCATGAATCAATGTTTTGGAATGTTCAATGTGCTTATACATTGTATTCATGATGGGAAGGATCATGTGTTGGATGTCTAGCAGTGCGGACCGGATCTTTGTGTCTTCTTTCAGTAGATCAGACTGCATGTTTGATAGGTGTGAGATTTTCATGTGATGAGCAGAGCTTGAACTTGGTTCAAGTTGCAGCTTCTGTATGCTGATCTTCATATCCTCATCCATTTTATTCATTTTATCCTTAACATCCTTTGTGAACTCGGCAATGTTGCACAATCTGGCCAAAAGAGAGGTAGCATTCGAATAGATAGATTCAGTGTTTGACAAAACTGAAGACAATTCTACTTGGTTAATAGCTATGTGCTGAGCAATGTGCTCAAGCACTTTATTGTTGAATCTCTTCTCGGCTCTTTCAACTAAATTTTCTATCCCAGATGAATCCTCATTGTATTTATTAACTGCTTCTGCTAATTGTAGCAAAATATGTTGGGAGGAGTCTACTTTAATACCTAATGCATCAGACAAAATGTCCTTAGCATCTTTGATGATTTGATATTCCTTGTCTCTCTCCTCTTTAAGCTTCTTTTGTTTTGCTTTCCTTTCGAGGATCTCACCTATATTTTGTATTTGGTCCGCTGATAGATTTGCAAAATCTAATGTAGGAATCTCTATTTCTTCATCTAAGTCTATATCCTCTACTACATTCTTGCCCAAAAATTTTATACTCGGTAGAGCCTTAGGCATATCTATACTTAATGCCTTGGTAGTAGTGACAGTAGATAAAGTAGGGCTAGCTATAGAGACTGGTATACTTTCTACTGGATAACTTAAAATATTTACACTTGAAGATTCAAAAACTGGGAAACTTACTGCTGGAAAACTTGATGATGCGGGAGACTGCAACTCTGATGAAGGGTGCTCCCCTTAATACCACAAACACATAACAGATATAGAGAAACAACAACAATAATATGCAAGAACAGAAAATTGGCTTCTTATTATCTCCACAAATGTGGAATTACAAACTTTCAGAATTACAATATGCAAAGCCACATGGGCATTCCCTTACAATATTCTGTAGGACAAAGCCTCGAATCAATACCCAGATCTACTACCCAGAACTATTCTGAACTACCTAAGACAATAATACAGCCTTCCTTATATAGGCAATTTTCCACCGCCTGGGAAGGTTCCAGAATTTTTAGCCAATAAGGCCGACCAAACTTAGAATTATTTTATTTTACATTTTATTACATCATAGTCGGCTCAAGATAACCTTTGAAACCCGAACAGAAATTTTGAAGAAAATTATTTTTCGCCATTTCAGGTGGCCCAACTTCCGAAGACCATAAGTCATCACCTGTTGACCCGCTCGACTATTATAACCCCATTTCGAAAATGCCACGAAGCACTCTACAGGCTTGACCTGCGCAAGCGCCCGTCACCCAAATTTTTGACCTCATCTGGGGCCTCTAAAGCCTTCAAAACTGAGTCCAAAGTTTCTGTACCCTGCTGCCAATACCGAAAATCTTCAATATCTTCCAACATACACTTGATCTGGAAATGAAACTTTACTGGCAGACTTATATGACCAAAATGAACCTCCAAGAAAGAAATTAGATCATTCTGAGCACATACGAAAATTACCAAAAATAGTAACTTTCCATAAATAGTAGCTCTGCACAAAGTAGCCCTTATTGAAAAATAAAAACAAAAATATTTTTGGGTGATGCAAGATTGCTCTTACACCCAGGATGCTCCTGCATCAGACACCCAGGGTAATTTGAGAAGTGACCCTGTCACGACTTAGGTGTGCTGAGGAAAACCAAGATGGCTAACCTCCTCCTTTGTCAGCCATGATGAATCTTCAACAGGCCATCCTTTCCACTTGACCAGATATTCTTCATATGTCTTGTTCCTTGTGCTTCTGCCAACACAACTGTCCAGTATATCCTCGATCTCCTTAGTGTCTGAACTAGTTGCTGGAATACTCCACTGTGCTGCTGTGATCTCATCTTCAACACCTCCTTCATGATACTCTGTCAGATCTGAAATGTTAAACACTGGTGAAATATTCAGCTCACTAGGCAATTCTACCTCATATGCATTTCCTGAATCATGCTTCTTCAGTATCTTACGTGGCCCAAACTTCTTCATTTTCAGCTTGTTATATGTACCAACTGGAAACCACTCCTTCCGCAAATGAACCATGACTTCATCACCAACCTGAAATTTCGTATACCTCCTTTTCTCATCTGCCTTAGCCTTATACTATGCATTCATCTTGGTAATATGCTTCCTCACCTCCTCATGGATGTTCTTCAAGTGTTCTGCAAAATCCTCAGCTTCAGCACTACTTATTTCTCCTTTATCTATCTTTCTCAATTCAGATGCATTTCTTGGACTACTTCCACATATAATCTGGAATGGTGATTTACCATTGCTCCTATTGACAGAATTATTGTATGCAAATTCTGCCTGTGGTAAAATCAAATCCCATCCTGTTGGCTTATCTCCAACCAAACATCTCAGCAAATTTCCCAAACTCCTATTCACCACCTCTGTCTGTCCATCAGTCTGTGGATGATGTGATGAACTAAACTTCAAATCTATCTTCAACTTCTTCCACAATGTACGCCAAAAATATCTAACAAACTTAGTGTCCCAATCTAAGACTATGGTCTTTGGCAAACCATGAAGTCTCACTACTTCTCTGAAAAATAATTCTGCTACATGAACAACATCATTAGTCTTCTTGCAGGGAATGAAATGTGCCATCTTTGAAAATCGGTCAACTACTACAAAAATTGAATCATGTCCCCGCTGAGTCCTCGGTAAACCAAGAACAAAGTCCATGCTGATATCCTCCCAAGGCTTCTCTGGTATAGGCAATGGCTGGTACAACCCTGTATTCTGCTTCACTCCTTTCGCCATTTGACATACTCTGCAACTCTGTACAAACTTCTTCACATCTTGCTGCAACTGTGGCCAATAATAATTCTCACTAACCAAAGCAAGGGTTTTATCACGACCAAAATGTCCAGCCAATCCTCCACTATGCTTCTCCTTGATGAGATTCTCCCTCATAGAACTTCGTGGAATGCACAACTGACTACCTCTGAATAGCATATCATCCTAGATGATGAAATCCAACCATTTTGTCCTGTCTAGAGTAACAGGTTCTGTACAAGCTTTCCAAGCTTCACCAAAATCAGGATCCTCTGGATACAAATTCTTGAGTTCCTTGAACCCAACCACTTCAATCTGCATCTCTGTCAGCAATAGTTGCCTTCTGCTAAGAGCATCTGCAACCCTATTAGACTTTCCACTTCTGTGTTTCAAAACAAATGTATAACTTTGCAAAAACTCAACCCATTTCAAATGCCTTTGATTCAATTTTCCTTGACTATTCAAATATTGCAAAGCTTGATGATCAGTATACAAAACAAACTCCTTAGGAAGCAGATAATGTCTCCACTTCTTTAATGCCTGAACTATAGCATAAAATTCTTGATCATAAACAGAATATTTCCTCTTGGCATCATTTAACTTCTCACTGAAATACGCAACAGGTTTACCTTCTTGGCTCATAACAACTCCTATTGCAGTACCACTAGCATCACAATCTACTTGAAACACCTTATTAAAATCTGAAAGTGCTAAAACTGGTTGTTCTATAACTTTTTGTTTCAACAATTGAAAACTTTTTTCTGCCCCATTAGTCCACTTAAACTCTTTTCTATCCCCTCTCATTGTTTCAGTCAAGGGTCCACAAATACTGCTAAAATTTCTGATAAACTTTCTGTAAAAGCTAGCCAAACTATGAAAAGATCTTACCTCAGTAGCACTCCTTGGAGTAGGCCATTCAAGGATAGCCTGTACCTTCTTTGGGTCCATTTTTAGACCTTCTTCTGAAACTACAAATCCCAAATACACTAACTCTTTCTTCACAAAACTGCACTTCTTCAAATTAATCAACAATTTCTCTTCTCTCAACTTCTCAAATACCATACGAATATGCATCATATGCTCATCCAATGTCTTACTAAAGATCAAAATATTATCTAGGTAAACAATGAGAAACTTACCCAGAAATTCTTTCAGAACCTCGTTCATGAGCCGCATGAAAGTGCTTGGTGCATTGGTTAGCCCAAAAGGCATGACTAACCACTCATATAGTCCTTCCTTTGTCTTGAAGGCAGTCTTCCATTCATCTCCTTCTCTGATCTGAATCTGATGATATCCACTTTTCAGATCTATCTTTGAAAAATACACAGCTCCACTCAAACAGTCCATAATATCATCCATTCGTGGCAATGGAAACCTGTACTTGATTGTGATCTTGTTTATTGCCCTAGAATCTGTACACATCCTCCATTCTCCATTCTTCTTTGGTGCTAATACCACTGGTACAGCACAGGGACTCAGACTCTCTCAAATCAATCCTTTCTGTAACAACTCATGTACTTGTCTGTTCAACTCCTCACTTTATGCAGGTGTCATTCTGTGTGCTGCCTTATTCGGCAAACTCGCTCCTAGGATCAAGTCTATCTGATGACTGATCTTCTTGACTGGTGGTAATCCATCAGGCATGTTATCGGATACAATATCCTGAAACTCATTCAACAAATCTGCAACTTCTACAGGAACATCTTCTACTTCCTCTTTACCAGCTTTTGGAATTAAAGCAAAACATACATGCTCATGCCTCATACCATCTAGGAAATTTCTTCCATCAACAAAAGTTATCCTTGCATTACCACATACCTTTTCTCCAGTCTCCTTCAATGGTTTTAGCTTATGTCACACTCCATCCTTTGTCAGGGAATAGGTATTCGCATGACCATCATGTACAGCACATCTATCAAACTGCCATGGTCTACCCAATAACATATGACATGCATCCATAGATATGATATCACACAATACCTCATCTTGGTATCCGCCAACCTTGAACTTTACTAGGCATTGTTCATTGACCATGACCTTGTGGTCATCCTGTACCCAGGCAATCCGATATGGATGTGGGTGTTTCTGTCTCTTGAGCTTCAACTTTGACACCATCTCTTCTGACACCAAATTGTCAGTGCTTCCACTATCAATAATCATATCACAATATTTACCTTCGCACTTGCACCTGGTGCGAAACAGGCTCTTTCTTTGCTCAGGTTCATTCTCACCACTCAATAGGACTCTTCTGTTAATCAATGTTTCTCCTCTTTCAGCATCTTCAGAATTTGATGATCTGGCATCTTCATCTACATGTGCAACTCTGGCCTGGCCTTCATTTCTCCTATCTATTCTGCCTTGGCGCTGAGGACATTCAAATGCCCTATGACCTTCTTCTCCATAGTGAAAACATGTTCCACGGAAGCCACCTCTTCCAGATCCTTGTCCTCTTCCTCTTCCTCTCTGATCTCTATTATTCTGATCCTGTAAGCGATTGAAATTATTTCCTCGCTGATTCTGACTGCTACTGGCCTCATCCTTCTTTTTCGGATCTTCATTTCGGCCACCATATGACCGTCCACCAGATCGTCCACCATGACCTCTTCCGTTTTGTCTGCTCTCAAACTTCTTGTTCAGCTTTTCCTCTACTTTTAGGGAAAACTGGTATGCCTCTTCAATACTATTCATTCGAACCAGATTCAGCTTCTCATGAATGCTTGGCCTTAACCCATTAAGGTATCGGGCAACTTTCTCCTTATCAGCTTCTGCATGGCCTGTTCTGATGAGAAGTTGATAGAACTCCTCTGTATACTCCTGAACAGATCTTCTTGCTTGCTTCAAACTCTGCATTTTCTTCAGTAGGTCAAGCTCATAATCAATAGGAATGAACTGTCACTTTAATTTATCCACCATCCGATCCCATCTTGTGATTTTATCTTTCCCTCTTCTATTTCGCTCCAACTGAATTTCTTGCCACCAGATCTTCGCATGACCTTTCAATCTGGCCTTCGCAAATTTGACCCTATCAGGATCGTCAACATCTTCGTACTCAAAATATTCCTCACATTCATTGATCTAGTCAATCAATTCTTCTGGGTTAAGATTTCCAGAAAATGTAGGAACCTCAATCTTAGGTCTTTTCCCAATCTTGGAAATGGCCCGAAAAAGTCTTTCTTCCTCCTGGTTCACAATTTTAGCTTCTCCTTCTTGATATTCTTCTTCGGCTTCATCCTCGCTTTCATCTCTGACATTAAGATTCATTCCTTTGCGAATCTCTTCTTGCAATGCTCGCACTTGTCTCTGTAGCTCTCTAACCTCAGGTGTCACAGCACCAACTCTTCCGCCACGTTCTCGTCGTGGAGGCATTTTCGCAATGCGCGCTGAAACCCTAGCCACGGTCCTGGTGCAAACTGCCTCACAGTCGGCGATCTGTTTACACACTCAAGAACTCCTACTCTGATACCACCTGATGAAGGGTGCTCCCCTTAATACCACAAACACATAACAGATATAGAGAAACAACAACAATAATATGCAAGAACAGAAAATTATCTTCTTATTATCTCCAGAAATGTGGAATTACAAACTTTCAGAATTACAATATGCAAAGCCACATGGGCATTCCCTTACAATATTCTATAGGACAAAGCCTCGAATCAATACCTAGATCTACTACCCAGAACTATTCTAAATTGCCTAAGACAATAATACAGCCTTCCTTATATAGGCAATTTTCCACCGCCTGGGAAGGTTCCAGAATTTTTAGCCAATAAGGCTGACCAAACTTAGAATTATTTTATTTTACATTTTATTACATCATAGTCGGCTCAAGATAACCTTTGAAACCCGAACAGAAATTTTGAAGAAAATTATTTTTCGCCATTTCAGGTGGCCCAACTTCCGAAGACCATAAGTCATCACCCGTTGACCTGCTCGGCTATTATAACCCCATTTCGTAAATGCCACGAAGTGCTCTACAGGCTTGATCCGCGCAAGTGCCCGTCACCCAAATTTTTGACCTCATCCGGGGCCTCTAAAGCCTTCAAAACTGAGTCCAAAGTTTCTGTACCCTGCTGCCAATACCGAAAATCTTCAATATCTTCCAACATATACTTGATCTAGAAATGAAACTTTACTGGCAGACTTATATGACCAAAATGAACCTCCAAGAAAAAAATTAGATCATTCTGAGCACATACAAAAATTACCAAAAAAGTAACTTTCCATAAATAGTAGCTCTGCACAAAGTAGCCCTTATTGAAAAATAAAAACAAAAATATTTTTGGGTGATGCAAGATTGCTCTTACACCCAGGATGCTCCTGCATCAAACTCAGTAGAAGAAATGATAGTTGCTTCTGTTGTTGCTATAGATGATTGAACAAATGTTGAAGTTGTCACAACCATGCTTGAAGGTGTCTCCGGGCTGGATGTAGAAACTTTTACTGGAGAGGTAGGAAGGGATGCAATGACCTCTGCTGCTATCCTCACCTTATCATCTACCTTAGTGTCTTCTTCTTGTTCATCACTGTCATCTTCAATATCTTTTATTATGACTGTTTCAATACTCGGTTGGTGAAGGTGGTATATGTTCTTCCATGTAGCATTTGCAGCCTTCACAACCGATTCAATATTGTTGATCAAAATCAAACAAGTATTGAACTTTAATGTCATCTTACTTTCATTTTCTTTTAATGCCTTCTTTACTTTATCATTTTTCAAGCTCGGCATTAACTGTCTCAGGGTTTGATCAAATATATCTATCACAGTTTGCTTTGCATTGCTCCATCTCATTTTTATTGGATTTAGTAGAACTACTGGAACCTGTGGGGCTATTTCTTCAGGAGAGTATTTCCACTGTCCCATCTTTTCAATAACAGCATCTTCTATTTCCTTCTGTTCTGTTTCCGATCTGGTTTCATATCTAAAAGATTTTATGTTACTTACTCCAGATCCTGATCCGTCTCTAAAGAGTTTGATCTTTTCTTGAAAGTTTAGAGGAGGCCTTTTGAATGCTATGTCTTTATCTAGTTTGTCTGCCTTGCCTTTTGCATTTCTCCTTGTAAATACAGCAGTGGGAGGCTTAGGTGCCTTAGTGATGAATACCTTTCCTTTCTTCTTTGCAGGTTCTGGTTCCTCTGTTTTCTCATCCTTTTTCTCTTCTTCTTCATCTTTTTCTTCTTTGTCCTCAGTTATCATTTGCATTTTGGCTATCCTCTTCTTTCCTTTGTTTACCGCCTGTGGAAGCTTTATGCTTAGTTCAATTCTTACCTTAGCTTCATCATATGTTCCAAAATATGGAGCTTTGGGATTGACAGGCTGATTAAGAAGAGCTTCAATGATATTCTTGGTTTCATCAATATTTACCTCATAAGGAAGAGGTTTTACATATACAGTCCTCGGTTTAGCTGCTTGAATATATACATTATCACAATCCACCATAAAACAAATGTCATCTTTGTAATCTTCCACCAACTTCTGTGGAATCCGGAATCTGTCATTCATTTTCTCTTTGAAAGACTCAAAATAATTATCCATGATGCTTTCAAAATTTTCACCCATTTCTGAGATGTATTCATTTATTTCATAAAGTGCTGGCACATTTTTTCTCCATACAACTTTTCCTTTAGAAGGGAAGAATTTCTGAACATAGAAGAATAAACAGACCAATAAGGATCCAAACTTACATGGATTGTTTTTGGAAGTTTGAATGCTTTCCATGTTTTTGTTAAACTGCTTTAACAATAAGTCTGCTAGGTCAAATGTTAAGTTATTCTTGACCACTTTATATGCTAGGTCGATAGCTTCATAGGAGACACTATTCTGTCGACTAGAACTATAAATCTTATGGGCAATGATGTGTGTACCAAACTTCAGTTCAGCATCGGTAATGCTGCTAACTTTCATGCCTCTACCATCCCACTCGGCTAGGGTTTTCTTCTCTAGTTCCGTCTGACCTAGGGTTTTGGTAGTTTTTGCTTTGTTCAACATGGGAAGACCGGTGATTTGATGAATCATCTTCTTTGTGATCTCTAAGGGTTGCTCAAGCCAAATCTTGCCATCATGTACACGGCTGAGAATGTATCTAACCCATTTATCTCGAAAGTTTTGAGGTAGATGTGCAATGTGAACTAAACCTTTATCTTCCAGATGTTTGTGCTCGGGTTTCAGAATACCATCCACACACAGTTCTTCACGCACAGTATCTAATTCTAGGTTCCCCATTTCATGAATTGAATAGTTGAAATGATTTCAGATATCGTTAATAAGTAGTACCTTAGGAGGAATCTGAGATTGAGCTTCATTCGGATCTAGGGCTGCTGCAATTGCGGGCACGATTTTGAAATTTGGTGCTTTCCATTCCCCTTGGACTAACATATCAGATCCTTTCTTCGTTGAAGTGCTAGATGATGCCATGGTAGCTCATAGAAAATTCCTTTCGCTAAAGTGATGAATCACTGGGTTGCTCTTGAAATTTTCTGCTCTCAAAGTGCTAAAGGTTCGCGGTGAAGAATGAGTTCGATTACTTGCTTTTTGTTTATAACTCTATCATTAATGCTCAGTACAAATTAGGGTATGAATTCTGACAGACTGTCACCCACTAAGAATTAATTGCTCGGTAAAGACTTCGCAACTCAGTGAACTTGAGAATTCATATTGCTCTGACCTCGCTCGGTAAAGACGGGTTCCGACCTTTCTCGGTAAAGACTGATACCAACCTTGCTCAGTAAAGACTGATACCAACCTCCCTGTGATCTTACTGCATCTTGTATGCTGATTTAGATCTTTCTTTTAATTCGGTTCTGGAACTGTTTGAGATTGGTCTATGAGAATACAGTTCCAGTGCTTTCTTGGAAATTTAGTTTGAGTCGGTAGAGCCATCCATTCCATTACTTGGACTAGATTGCTCGGTAGATTTAGGAATCCATTTTTGTCTCACCTGTTTCCTGACCTTAGTTGCTTCATTCTTCTTTCCATCTTCAACTTCACTAGCATTCATGCAGTTTTTGGCTATGTGACCTAGTTTAGTGCATTTGAAGCATATTACGGTAGTATCTCTTTTTCTTAGATGATGTTTTATGCAATTCATGCCAATGTGTCCATATTCTCCACAGTAATGACATCTACACCAGGTGTTGTAGTCCCATCCAAACATTTCTTTCATAATTTGTTCTGCTGGATTAAATGTTTTGGATCTGCACTAGGATGCCTTGTGACCTTGTTTGTTGCACTTGTGACAATTACCTCTGAATCTTGGTTTTTCCCTGCATTCATTTGTTTTGTGACTAGGTTGATTGCAGCTGTAACATTTTCCATTGAATTCTTCTTTTTCATTGTTCCAACATTTATTTGAAGTATGTCCTATTTTACCACAGTGATTACAAGTAGGTTTTTGATTTCTTTGAGTACCTTGCTTAGAAGATTCGCCTTCTCCTTTGTATCCAAGTCCTGCTTTTCCTTTTTGCCTATGAAGATTTCGCTCATACAGCTAATTCAAGTCTTCTTGACTTTTCAGCATTCCTTCATTGATTTTTTTTTTAGCGTTTAGGTCATCCACCAATCTTAGATTGATTTCCTTTTCAGATCTTAGTTCTTCTCTTGTGCTTTCTATTTCTGATCTTAGATTCAGAATTTCCTCATTTGTATGAGAGATCTGATCAATTAGGTTTTCTAGCTGAAGGGATTTATTTTGGACTTCAATGTTCCTTCCATCTAATTCATCTTTCAACTTGTCTCTTTGTTCCAAGATCTCATAGAATCTTGTAGAGTGTAGCTCTTGTTCTCTTTTTAATTTTCTCACTTCTTCCTGCAGAGACCCATTCTTTTCTAGGAGTTCTTTGACAGTGTTATTTGCTTCATCTGAGTTATTTGAGGGAAAAAGATCTTCAATCTTTTCTTCAATGTAATTCTGATCATTCATCTGATTTGCAAGTTCCTTCCTTCTTCTTAGGGATTGGGAAAGATGTTCTTTTGCTTCCTTGAGTTTAGCTATGGCCATTTCCAGATCTAGCTTTTCATTTTCAATCACCTTGTTCAGTTTGAATACCTCCATTGTCCTGGATCTTTTCTCAAGCTAGTTAAGCTTTATCTTGAGAACCAATGCTGCTCTGATACCAATTGTTGGAAATATTCAAGAATTAACCAAGTTACTGAGAGGGGAGGGGTGAATCAGTAACTCCAATTTTTCTTACAATTTAACATGTGATTTACTTTTAACCTTTGCATACAGAAAGCATGAAACTTAAATGCATTCACAATAATGACACACAGATTTGGTTACCCAGAAACCTTCCAAAAAGAAAGTAAAACTGGGGTGGGGATGAAACCCACAAAGCTTTAATACTGCAGAATAAAGTTGGCCGGTTAAGGCTTTGATGCAGGAGCATCCCAGGGTAGTTGGCTATCCTGCATGTTTGGGAGATTTGATGGAGTTTTGTGGACTTATTTTCATGTGTGAGGGGTTTGGTAGAGTTGGATAGACCTACTTGGGTCTTTGGTAATTGGTTATGGAACTTGGCATGGTCTTCGTTGCTCAGCATGGCCTAGATGGAGCTCGGTCTTGCTTAGGAATTTGGTGCCTATTTCAGGCTATATAAGTAATTTTCCACAAAGAGTTAGAGGCTAAAAATTTCAGGGATTAAAGAGGGCCTATATTTCTACCTACGATTCAAAGCATGAGTTCTAATTCATCCGGAGCTAGGAGATATCGCGATTTTACTAAGACATCTATTTTTGGGTATTTAATTGTTGTTGTTGGCCGACTTGTGGCATTTAATTTCAGTATTTGTATTTAATTTATTTTCAGGGCCGACCTGTGGCTTAGATTGGTATAAGTAGAGGTTGTGGGGGAAGTCTTTAGGCATTCATTCATCCACTTGGGAGAAGAGGAGGTGGATGTGGAGCGAGTTTTGAGGAGAGCTAGTAGCTGCGGCTTGGGAAACAAGGAGATTGCTTGGTGGGCTTGCGAGCACAAGTTTAGATCTTCCTTGGGGGTTCCTACCAGTGTGTGGATCTGGGCTAGCTAGGGTTTTGGTTTGGATCTTGTGAGATCTTGTAGATTTTCTATTGTAATTGCATTGTATTTGGCCGTAACCCGGAAGGCCTTACAGCCGGGCATGTTGGATGAAAATATAATGATTCTATTATGAGTATTGGCATTGTGTGGATCTAAATCTTTGTATTGTTATTATATTCTATTGTGTGGTTATTTGCTAGGGGCTAGGACATCTCCATCGGGGATCCTCCTACCTTGCACTGCATCAAGTGGTATCAGAGCACAGTTGTTCCTGAGTGTGTGGACAGAGCACCGAATGTGAGGCAGTTTACACCAGGACCTTGGGTGGAGTTTTTCAGAGTGAAGGTTGTTCCTGAGTGTGTGGACAGAGCACCGAATGTGAGGCAGTTTGCACTAGGACCTGGTTGAAGGTTGGATCTAGTTGGTGATTTGTTGCGGAGGGTTTGCGAAGATCTTAGAAGATGGCTCTAAGAAGATTGGACCCTGAGATGATTGCAAAACTCCATGATGTGGTGGAGAGGAATATTTCAAAGACTTGTGCTCGGTTGGAAGCTAGATGGAATAATCAAGTTAAGGAAGGGATGGTTAAGAGTGATCCATCTTTGGATAAATTTTGTAAGAGAGTTCGAGAGATCTTGAATCCATGGAGCTGGAGTCTACCGATCAGGAAGCGAGTTGTGTGGCCGGTTAGAAGACTTGTTCGAGAGAGAAGAGGGCATAGCAAGGTTGAGATGGAAGTTGGTTTTGTTGATCAGTGTGTGGAGGCTGATGCGGAACCTGTGGAGAAACCTGTGGATGTTTCTATGGAGCTTCCTAACCTTGTTGATGCTATGATTGAGGTTGGTTTTCATGATCAGTTGGTTGAGTCTGACATGGAAATTGTGGAGCACTTGGTCATGGATAATCAGGTTGCTAAGGGTGGTGATCCATATGTTGGTGATATGGATGTTATTGATATGGATGTTGCTGGTGTGGATTCACTAGTTGTTGATGTGGTTGAGGATCTACATGATACTATGGATCTATATGTTCTGGATGTGGACCTGTTGGTGGTTGACATGGTTGAGGATTTACATGTTGCTCCTATTGTGGATTTGAGCTTACATGTTGGTAACATGGATTTTATGTTTGAGGATATTATTGTTGTTGGTAGTGATCTACTACAGAGAATATTGGTGAGGCACTATGTTCAGTTTGTTCCTGGGAGTGAGCATGTTGATTGGATGGTTGAGATTCTAGTGGTTGACAGATGGATGCAGATTTGGGTGATTTTCATGTTGGTTCTATGGTCCCTGTTGGAGTGGAAGCCTTTGGTGAAGATGAAGATGGTTGCAAATATTTCATCTGGCATCAAAGTATGAGGCATACTTCTTTTCACACCTGGGGAGTCTGATGCAGGAGCATCCCAGGGTAGTTGGCTATCCTGCATGTTTGGGAGATTTGATGGAGTTTTGTGGACTTATTTTCATGTGTGAGGGGTTTGGTAGAGTTGGATAGACCTACTTGGGTCTTTGGTAATTGGTTATGGAACTTGGCATGGTCTTCGTTGCTCAGCATGGCCTAGATGGAGCTCGGTCTTGCTTAGGAATTTGGTGCCTATTTCAGGCTATATAAGTAATTTTCCACAAAGAGTTAGAGGCTAAAAATTTCAGGGATTAAATAGGGCCTATATTTCTACCTACGGTTCGAAGCACGAGTTCTAATTCATCCGGAGCTAGGAGATATCACGATTTTACTAAGACATCTATTTTTGGGCATTTAATTGTTGTTGTTGGCCGACTTGTGGCATTTAATTTCGGTATTTGTATTTAATTTATTTTTAGGGCCGACCTGTGGCTTAGATTGGTATAAGTAGAGGTTGTGGGGGAAGTCTTTAGGCATTCATTCATCCACTTGGGAGAAGAGGAGGTGGATGTGGAGCGAGTTTTGAGGAGAGCTAGTAGCTGCAGCTTGGGAAACAAGGAGATTGCTTGGTGGGCTTGCGAGCACAAGTTTAGATCTTCCTTGGGGGTTCCTACCAGTGTGTGGATCTGGGCTAGCTAGGGTTTTGGTTTGGATCTTGTGAGATCTTGTAGAGTTTCTATTGTAATTGCATTGTATTTGGCCGTAACCTGGAAGGCCTTACAGCCGGGCATGTTGGATGAAAATATAATGATTCTATTATGAGTATTGGCATTGTGTGGATCTAAATCTTTGTATTGTTATTATATTCTATTGTGTGGTTATTTTCTGGGGGCTAGGACATCTCCATTGGGGATCCTCCTACCTTGCACTGCATCAGGCTTACAATTTGATCACTTCTGATGATCTTCCCTGTTAGGAGCAATAAGGATTGCTAAATCCACCCTGTTAAAGGATTTACAAAACATACAATGAAGTATGCACTCAGTAAAGAGATTTTACAAAAGACTGTTAAGTCTACCTGGTTAAAGGATTTAGTACTGATTCACCTGTTAGGATGAAACAGTAGATCTCTGGCTTTGCAACTGGATTGCTGATTGAGATTCGCTGATGTACTGATCACCTTCTGTGATGAATTTGTCTTTGTTGTTCCTTATACTATTGAAGCCCTTTGTAATTCACTTATTTCTTCCTTTCTTTCTTTTTCACATATGCTTCTTACTTACTTACTTTGACATTTTTACAACATTGTTTATATACAAGTCTTAAACAATTAATTTCAATTACAATTACAAAGTCGGCTTGACAAATAAACATAAGTGCTACTAAGTCAGCCCAAGTATGGTTACATGGTTCCTGCAAACTAACTCGGTGACTTTCTGATACTCGGCGTCCACTGCATTACTCGGCATCGTCATGCACTCGGTAGAAGTGAAGGCACGGTTCATACTGATCACTCGGTAGGTTTTGAACTCGGTAAATACTGGTGACTCGGTAGACATGATGTTACTTGGTTTACACTGTCCTATTCGGTTTGTACTAACTTGCTCGGTTTGCACTGTCTGCTCGGTTTGCACTGTCTGCTCGGTTTGCACTGTCTGCTCAGTTTGCACTCAGAATGCAAATAAGTGTTGTCACTAGTGGCAATTCTGTTTAATGCCAACAGTGGATATCATAATTAATAAAAATGACATCTGAATATCACTTCACTCAAGGGAAAGTACAAGTATTCAATATATTAGTGAGAGAATTTCCCATCATCATTAATCAAACCTCTCAGGCCATTAATTCACCATTTATTGTGAATATCCCACAATTTTTGAGCTACTTGGTGATAAATTGAGGAGCTTGGTCATTTTTGTTTGTAGTAGGGGAGACATTTCAGGAAGCCAATGTGGAAGAGGTATCTTTCCTTATTCAAAGTTTAGCATGCCACGTAAGGAAACATGTTATTTTTCTCTATTTGGCCTCCTTGTTTCCAGCTGAAAGCTCTTTGCATTGTCAAATTTAAAATCTTTTCAAGCTTCTGTATTTCCCTATTTCACTCCTAGTTTTTGAGTCAATATGAAACACCTAGCCCCAAATTTTGAAAAAAATTCCCCTTAATATGTTCCCTACCTAAGTGTGAAGACACCTTGAGTAAGACAGGAGCTTTGGAAGAGATTAGTGGTAAATTTAGAAACCCCATTCCTAGTTCCATGCTTGAGAAAGCAATCCAGAGTGGATTGGCTGATGCGGTCTCTTTTCCCATAGTAGCTCAATGCCAAGAACTAGTGCTTGAATGTGCCGGGAGATAAAATTTTGAAGAAAAGTGTATTAAGAAGATAGATAGAAGCCCTCTAGTTTATATAAGTAGCTTGATGTCATCCTACAGGCAATGGGTATCCTTTAGAAAGACCCATATGAAGGCTGGACTATTCCCTCTTTCTAGTCAGTTTTTGTTACCAAAAGACAAATTTATACAAATGAGATAGCCCAGTGTTGGTTATTGAAAGCCCAGAAGGGAGGGTCTAGACTCCCTAAACCCCTTACTATTGATCACTTTAGACTAGAGGTAGCCAAGTTGGTGATACTACTTAACAGGATTAAGGGAAACTAGCATGCGTATTACTGGCATGATATGATTTATTTTTATATCCAAGTTACTCTCAGGGGGGAAAGTACATTAATTGGGCTGAGACTATTGTTGATGATCTCCATGACTAGTTAGAAAATTTCCCAAGAGGTAGTAGTTTTCATATGACTTCCTATCTATTTTATATCCTGGCATGCACCAAAGAATGGAAAGGTCTTTTTCATGAATAGGCCATCCCAAACATGAAGGTATATGATTATTATCCCCATTTACAGAAGGAGTTTCATGTAAATAGCTTTCTAAAGTTAAATGGAGTATTTTTTGGGAGATTGACTTATGAACTTCAAGGAAATACTGAATAGAGAATGTCCGAGGAGGCGAAAACTTTTATTAACACCTATGGGAGTTTCTTTATCCAGTTCAGGAGATACGCATATTTGGGACTTGGGGGTATTGAAGGAGAGCGTTTCAAGTTACCCAGATATGCCTTTGATAGCCTAGTTATAGTTGAGGTTTCCCGTTAGTTGGCCTATGTACATAAAGGAGTTAAAGAAAGGAAAGGTAGGGCTAAATCTAGCTTTCCCATTGAATTGGGATTTTATACTTGTAAGACATCCTCAGACACTTTGAACCCGGAACATGAATTGAGGAAACTCAATCTGAAAGAATTTGAACCTAGGAGAGGTTTTGATAGTAAAGGGTATGCAGACAAGAATTTCAATCTAGCTTCTGAGTTCCAACATCTTCCTCAAATGGAAGACTACAGGGAGAATTATGCTGACAACTTTGAACTAAGAAGGAGGAGCTGGTCAAGATTTTCCCCTAGCCAAATCATTACCCTGAATATTGGAATTGATATAATAGGGGTGGAAGAAGATAACAACAAAGAAGTGATTGATAATTAGATTGAGGCTAAGATTAGAGGCTCACCCCTACTAGAGATTGACTAGAGTATTGATGAGAGGGATAATATAACAACTAAAACTCTTAGTGTAATCAAAATAACTGAGAGATGGATTACTAATAAGAAACCCCCTACTCCAAGAAGGCATAAAACAAGAAGATCTACACTTAGTGATTCTATTGCAAAGCCCATCATTTCTTCTCATGAAAATGTTTCTCTTGTAAGTACTTCCAAAGCTAAAAATAAGAAAGGATCCAAAGCTAATCTAGAAAAAGTAGAGCTCCCCCTATTCAACATCACTGACAAGAACCACAAGAATCAAAACAAGGAAGGAAAACAATAAAGTGTTGAAAAGGGAGGTAATTGATCTGGATGACATGGATAGTCTTATGGCAAAGCAAGGTGAGTAGGATATATTGGGTAAAGATACACTAATTAAAAAGAGTGGCCAACCTTATTTTGAGAGTCCTTCAATAGCTATGATGAATACCACTCAAAAAACCCCATCGCCTACTCTCAATTGGCTGGAAAATTCTATTAGCAAGAAGAGAAATGTGCTACCCATTACCCTACTAGTAGAAGATATGGTGAGAAAGTTCCTGGGAGTGACCGTTAAGCCCAAAAGAATAAGGATGAAATATATGATAGACATAGATGAGAAAATTGGATGTTAGGTGGTAGAGTGTGCAGTGCCAAAAGTTGATAAGGATGTCTCAGAAGCTTCTACAAAGGATTTTACCATTGAGATAATAGATCTAGGAGTTGCGACTAGAGTAGTAAATGCTAGGAATCTAGAGTCCTCCACATAGAAGATACTACATAGAACCTTCAAGGATGGAAAAGATAAAAATGAGATGAACACCACTATCCAAAGCTTGGTAGAGTTCATCCAAGCAGTATGAGACCCTATTCCTCTCTATCTAACCTAGATTCCCCAGAAATTTGTCCCCCGCTCACCAGAGGTTCAAAAAAAAGTTGATCAAATTCAATGGAACAAACTGATTGTGGATGTTTTCAGCAGATGGATAGCAGTGATGATCCAGTGAGGTAGTGATTACATTTCCCAATTTATTGAAACTCATGGGGTTGTTACAAAAAACATTTCATAAATACTAGTTGAACTAGCTGAATGAGACAAGTTGAAAAATAAATGCACAAATATAATGGATCAGATGGAAGAGATAGAATATTATGGAGTTTCCAAGTTCTTCACTAAAAAATTAGTCCAAGGCTTGGACGAAGATATTCTTTATGTTTCCATTAAGAGCATCAAATGGCACAACTCCATAATTAAAGGAAGTAGTGAAGGAGCAACAAGATTACTAAATGAGTTGAAGGGTTTGATAGATATGATGGAGAAAGACCTTAAGTGTCTAAATATTACCTTGATGGATGAAGGCACTTAGAGCCTCAAAGGAGCTGAAAAGATGATCCAAGAATTTGTGAAAGGGATAAAGGTAATCAGGGACAGTAAGGACCTCATGACTGAAGATTTTACATCCATGGTGAATATTGAGGCTATGTTGGTGGTGTGCATGGACCTCGTAGAGTCCCATAAATTGAAGATTATTCAAGTGTGTAAAGATAAAAAGGCTCTTGGACAGAGGATTATTCACATCGGCTTACCACACCATGCCACGATAGTAAATGTTTCACGTGCTCACAAGGACTAGAAAAGGTGTCACACATCTAGCTCTTCTTGAGGCTAACTGATAGCATCTAGATCAGCAATAACCCAAGGATCATGCCTTGTTGATCCTGGGTCGTTTCTTGTTTTTTAGTTTTTGCTATCTTTAGTAATGTTTTCTATTGTCCTAAACTTTTCTTTGCCAAAACTTGGGGAGTTTCAAAAACATTATTATTTTTGATATGATGTAACTGATGGCTATATATAGCAAGGGGAAAACTCTTAGTACATGGATGATAGTTTTATTTATGCAAAGTAATTAGAAGAGTTAGTTATCTTTTTGGTGTGGTTTTCTGTAAGCTAATTTCAAATACATTTCTGAATCAATGAATGGAAAATATTTACTATTAGAAATCTAGTGGTTTATGATTGTGAATTAGTCTATGTTGGGATACCTATTATTCAAAAAAATAATTTGATTGAAGTGTTTCTTTCCATTGAATATTAGTTAGAATTCTTTCAATTTATTTGTGAGCATAGTACGAAGTGAAGTCTATGAGCTTTAGTTAATTGATCTTCTCATTTTTTTCGAGTAATTAATACATTCTTATGTGAATTACTGTATGTTCCTTAGCTACTTTCTAGTTAAAAGTATGAAGTTAGCAGAGATACATTTCTTTCTTGTTTAAAATTCATTGAAAATCATACTAGGAGTTGTACCACAATTTAGAGGATTAAACCTTTCAGATTTAATCCAACTGTTATTAAAGAATTATTTTTTCTTGATGGCTTATAGAGTGAAGAAACAAAAATAGAATAAAGAAACAATTTCATTTACTAATAGATTTTTGGTGACTCTACTAGGGATATAACTAGTAAACCAATGTCTTTTTCTTGGTTTAATGTATAATCATGATATTACCTATAGATTTGATACCTAGTTAAGTTGAAGTTCCCCTAGTCCTACAACCTAATCTGCATTTTCTAGATACCCAAGAAGACATTATTGCAGATCTAAACAACCTAGCTTGGAAATTAAAAACAAGTGATCAGTAGTACAAACAAGTTCGATTGGTGATTGAAGAAGATGAAGAAATTGGTGAATGGTTAAGAGGTCTTCCCATAGCTCAAGAAGTTGTAGTAGTTGATAGATCAGTACAAAGACCATAAAGCTATAAAACTGGACCCTAGACCTTACACTAGTTCTCAATGAAGGGAGGGAGTTTTTGATATTTTTTTGAGGAACTACAAAATTTTGAAATCTCAAAACTTTGTGCCGCTAAGAAAAAGGCCCAAAGCAGACTATCCTCTCCTCCAAAAGAACCTTTTAGGTCATCAAATAATTCCTATGATTGGAAAGCTTTAATCTTTTCAAGAATTCAAGCCCCCTATCTCAACTATTTATCCTAAAGTAATCATGGCCCATCCTTGTAGAGAAATAGTAGGACCCTTGAACTTGGGAGAAAATCACAACTTACCTAAGGGAGATATGGAAATCTTACCTAAATTATATGGGGATGGGAAGATAGCAGCCAAAGATCATCTAAATGCTTTTAATACTGCTTATGTAATTCTTGCAGTCCAACATGAAAACATTGCAGTGAGACTCTTTGTATAAACTCTTTCCCAATCAGGTGCAAATTGGTTTTATCATTTACCCAATGGTCAAATTATAGATTGCAATAGTATGAAGAATGATTTTGAGGCTCATTTCAAGAGTGTGTCAGATGAACATTCTCTTCTTGCATAGTTAACTCAACTTAAAAAAAAGGTGCATGAACCTATGAGGGAATTCATAGCCAAATTCAATAAAATTATCCATAAAATCCCATAGGCGAAGAGGCCTACCACTACGAATCAAAAAGATTTCTTTCAAAAATCCATGCCTCCTGACATTGGTTTTCATTTAAGAAGAGAAAGAGTGTTTGATTTACAAGAAGCTCAGGATATGTTAGTTGAGTTAGAAGATGACCTAATCACTACAGGGAAATGGAGGAAAGATGTCCAAATACCCAATGCACAAAAGGAATCTTCCTCTGATCCCATGCTACAAAGATTAGTAAATGACATGATTACCATCAAGAGACAAATTCCCAAAGGTAATGCTAATCCCCCTCCTCTATATCGAGATATTCCCAGAGGATGATGTAGGGGTATTCTTGGTCCTTAATGAATCTGCATGGGAGGTGTGTGTTTGGCTGGTGTTACTCGGTGGTAGCCTTAACCAATGGTCTTGATTATTGAAGGAAGCTCGGTCACTGAAGGAAGTCGGTGGAACCTCTAGTGCTTGGTGGGACTAGTGCTTGGTAATGCCTGTGTTGCTCGGTGTTGCTTAGCTTGGTTGGTTGTTTCACTATTGCTTGGTTGTTTCTCTAGCGCTCGGTAGTTGGTCTTACCGACTTGAGTTCTGTGTGATTTTTTGGGTTGACTTGGTGCATTTATTGTTAGTAGCTATTGTTATAGGCCGACATGTTGAATTTAATGTTTGTAAGGCTATTTGAGAGCTGAATTATCTTGCATTTAATATTTTCTTGGAGTTAATGGTTTCATCTAGCCGACTTGTGGCTGATGATTAGTATTTATAGGATGTTTGGGTAGTTGTTTAAGTAGGGACTAAGAGAGGAGGAAGTAGATCTGGATGATCAGATAGGAGATTCTGATAGTAGATTTGAGAGGTGAAGTTGTGGAAAAGATCTTATGAGATCTTTCAAATAAGATTGATTTCTGATAGTTTGTATTAGCAGAGCTCATGGTTGAGGCTTGGAAACAAGGAGATTTCTTGGAGGCTTGCAAGCTCAACCTTAGATCTACCTTAGGGTTTTCATCAGTTGCTGATTATTTTTAGAGCTGAACTGGCTGGAGTTGTATTAGATCTTGTTGATCTTGCAGAATTACTTCTGATTGTAATTGGCCCTAACCTAGAAGGCCTTACAACCGGGAATGTTAATAAAAATTTGAGTTTAAAACATTTGTTGTGTTGAGTATTCCACTATTTTTTTCTAAAGTTGCAAGGTTGGACTATCCTTAATTTGATTCTCCCACCTTGGTCTACGTGAGAGGAACACCTGATCAAGCTGGACCTAGTCATAGGACTCAAAGTTATCCCTCATCTAATAAAAAACTATTGGAAGCTCCTCCTCAAAAAGATAATATGTGTACCTTCCATCTTATTGATGATCAAGATGAAACCTCATGTCTAGAAATGATTGAGTCTATGCAGATGCATGTGAAAAAATAATTGGTAGAAGAATCACCTAGAGATGTAGAAAGTCCTTAGTTACCTGGCGGCTCCGAAAATTAATTTATAGAATATGAATCTGACTTAGAGTGAGGAGGAAATCTACAAGAACCTGCATGTACTATGTTAACTAGAGGTTACCATAATTCTCAAGCCAACGATGCACCATCAACATCACAAAGATGGGATAATGGTAAAGATTCTTTGCAAAAATCAACTTTTAGAAATTCAATTTCTAAAGAAGATGAAGCATTGAAGAAAACCAGTTCTAGTACTTCTTTTGACATTGTTGATTTTGTGAAAATTCCAAGATTCAAGTCTCCCCTACTGAATATCTTAGAATGAATCCAAAAGAGTTGGAAAGACTCATCAAATATGTCAAATCAAGACAATCCCTTGCAGATCATTTGATCAATGAAACTACCAATGGAGCCTCGTCAGAACAAGCTACTTTAGCTAGCCAATCCACCAAAGATATGAGTCCTGTAGGATTAAAACCGGAGCCTTTTTATTTGTCCTTGTTTATTCATGGCTTTAAGTTGAATAATTGCATCATAGATTCAAGAGCATCAGACAATATCATGCCTACTTCTATTGCCAAAGCTCTAAATCTTCCCCTAACTGCAACCTTTGGTAAATTTTTATGCCCTAGATGCAAAACAAGTCCCATTAGTCAAACAAATTAAAGATGCCCAAGTAGCCCTTGCAGCATACCCTAGTAAAAAGATAAAACTTACCATATTTTTTTTTGACATCCCGACTAGTTACAGAATGCTTCTAAACAGGACATTATGTTGGGATCTTGGAGGATAAATCAAGCTTGACTGGTCTCAAGAAACTATTCTAGTTGGGGATAAGAAGATTGTCTTAGAACTAGAGGGAAAGTCAAAATATACTATATTCCAATTTGAAGATCCTAAATCTCATATACTCTATCAAGAATTTAAATTTGGAAACTATATGGTTTCATCCACATCAGACATGGCTGATGAAGTAACTAAAAAATTCTGATGGCCTTTGGTCCTTGGAGTTTGATGGAATTTTTTCCTTGGCTAGTTCTGTAGTAGGAGTTGTGTTGATATCACTAGAATGGGACCTTTTCCCATGATCTTTTGAGTTGGAATTTAATAATACAAACAAAAATGTTGAATATGAAGCTCTCTTACTCGATATTGAGGAAGAAAAGAAAATCAGTATAAAAATGCTTAAGGATAGAGGAGATGCAGAGTTAGTTGTGAGACAAGTGAGAGGGATTTATTCACTAGAGAATGAGTGGCTCAAACATTATAGGAATTGTGTTTGGGATGAAATTGAAGAACTCAAAGCCTTTTCTATAGAAGACATTCCCAGAGATTTAAATAGTAGAGCTGACTCCCTAGAAGTTTATTCCTCCTTGTTGTTGCCACATTCAGATTTCAAGGATAGTTCTTACAAAATTGAAATGGTGTATAGGCCAAAAGTTCCAGACAATGTTGACCATTGTCAAGTTTTTCAATATGATAAATAGATTGATAAATTATTGCAATTAAAAGAAGTTTTTAGTACAACCTTATTTGAAGGATCTTCATCGACCTGCAACAAGTTTTGTCTAGATGAGGTTATGGATGAAGGGGTTTTTCAATTAAAGGGGAACCGTATTCCAAAGGGGCTTGTTTCTCTTGAGAGTCGGTTTGACAGATGTGATGCCATGAAACATACACCATCCCCTCAAGAAAACAAAAACCAAGGTGACTGAGAAAATAGATATAGGGGAAAAACAAGAGCCCAAATATATAAACTTGGGAAAATATTATACTCTAGACAAAAAATGGAGATTTGTTAGTCTGTTGATGGAATATAAGGATACCTTTTCTGGGTCATACCATGATCTCAAAAATTTCAAAGGAGAAAAATTCCAGCATCAGATCCCTCTCAAGCTAGACACTACACCTTTTAAGCAGAAGCTAAGAAACTATAATCCAATTTTTTTTGAGGCAATTCAAAAAGAAGTAGAAAAAATGTCGGAGGTCTGAATCATTTATCCTATTCACCATTCCACCTGGATTGCAAACATAGTTCCCATTAGAAAGAAAAATGGTGGCATAAGTATCTATGTGGACATTACAAATTTGAACCAATGTAGCCTAAAGGATAATTACAGACTTCCTATTATGGATCACATTTTACAGACTGTATCAAGTTCATAAATGATGTCTATGTTAGATGATTTCTCTGGCTATAATCAAATCAAAGTGGCTGATCAAGATCAACATAAAACAACATTTACCACTCCTTGGAGTACATATTCTTATAACATAATGACTTTTTGGCTTGATAAATGCAGGTGCCACGTTCCAAAGTGTAATGAATTCTTCTTTTAGTCATCTGCTTAGTAAGGTAATTGTTTTCTATCTAGATGATTTGATGGTTTTTTCCAAAAGGCATAGAAATCATATAAGGGATCTAAGATCAGTTCTATAGAGATGTAGAGAGCCTGGTATTTCATTAAATCCTAAAAGTCCATCCTTGCAGTCATAGAGGGGAAATTATTACGTCATATTGTGTCAAAGGAAGGGATCAAGATTGATCCTGAGAGAGTTAAATCAATTCAACAAATTGGTTTTCCTTTGAATAGGACTGGTAGTAAATCTTTTTTTGGGCAAATTAGTTTCCTCAGAAGATTTGTTCCTGATTTCACTAAAACAACCAAACATATGGTAAGTCTTCTGAGTGAGAAGAACCCTTTCAAATGGAGTATGAAAGCTGTCAAAGTATTTGATGAAGTTAAGAAAGTTATAGTGTTTGCCCCCACTTTGATTAATCCAAACTACAAGAAGGATTTTATAATATATTGTTATGCCTCTAAAAGCAAAGTGTCTAGAATATTATTGTAGAAGAATGATAAAGACAAAGAGGTACCAATCACTTTTATGAGTATCCCTCTCAAAAAGCATGAGTTGAACTATCCTCTGGTCAAAAGGAAAGCATATGCACTGGTGAAAGCAGTGAAATATTTCAGGTTCTATATCTTACATTCTCATTCAATTGTTTATGTCCCTTCTTCTACTATCAAAGCTATCCTTACTCAATAGGAAATAGGCATGAACAACCAAACAACTTGATTTCCAGGATTCAGGAGTTTTATTTAGATATTCATCCCATTAAGTTGGTTTGAGGTCAAGGTTTATGTAACTTATGTCCGAGTAGGTGCTCAACAATAGTATGCCCTCAGTTCTCTTTTTTAGTCTTTTTTATTCATGGTTTTTAGACATAGCTTTCTACCTCACTTATGGAGACTACCCCCTCATTTAAACCTAAAAGAAAAAAGAAATCTCAGGTTAAAGGTTGCAAAGTATGTGTATCATCAGAAAATGCAAGAACTTCCATTTAGGACTAGTTTAGCCCTCTGAGTAGGTGTTATAGGGTCATGTTAAGAACCTTGAGTGGGTATTTGATTGGATCTATCTTTTTCGCCCATGTTTTTCATTTCTCCCTCTTATTTCTAGCCTCTTTCTGGCAACTTTTTCTAAGAAACTAAGAACTTTGACTTTCTGGGTCAAGGATGACCTTGTGGGTCAAGGTAGACCTTGAATTTGACCTAGGTCAAAGTCAACCTTTACCCTGAACTAGGTTAGAGTTGACATCAACCTTGACCCCAGGTCCAAATTTCAAGTTCTAGAAGTTTCAAGATGTCGGGCTTTGAAAAGTTTTATTTCCCATTTTCGAGTCGGCTGTTTCATATTTTAGAATGCTAAACTCTTAAATTATATTTAATTTAGGTCCAATTATAGGGGTTTTCACTTAATGAGAATTTATTTCTTATATGTTGTACTCTCTAGAAGTTTGTGCCCTAGATTTGTATAAAAGGAAGCCTTCCTCTTTCATTTGGACATCCACGATCTATCTCAATTACACATCCACTTTTTGTGATCAAGCAATTATCAAGTAAGAAAGAAGGAGAAAGAAAGCATCCAAGCATTCATTCCTCTTCAAGAATTCAAGCATCCAAGTATTCAAGCATTCAATTCATCAAGGAGATCCATTGATATCCCTTGAAGGATTCAATCTCTTTGGAGCCCTCTTTTTCAAGATTTCTCCATCCACATCCATTCAAGCATCCTCCTAGTCAAAGATACATTTAGGATTGGTGTTGAAGATCTAATGCAATTGATTTGAGACATCCTACATTTGATTCTAC
The DNA here is from genome assembly GCA_027943335.1 of Chamaecyparis obtusa. NCBI lineage: Eukaryota > Viridiplantae > Streptophyta > Pinopsida > Cupressales > Cupressaceae > Chamaecyparis > Chamaecyparis obtusa. The sequence goes on from BSBK01010092.1 coordinate 203,750, forward strand.
ATTCATCCATACTTGTGGATTCAAGGATTTGAATCCTCCACAAGGATTTCAACATAAGCAAGGTGAATAGTTCCATTTACTTTGTTTATATACATTTCAATTTCAATTATATTTCAAGGTTGATTCCAAACTAGGGTTTGACCAAGGAAAACCATTCATCCAACAAACAAAACCCTTTTTTCTCGCAGGAGCAGGTGCGAGACACAGAATATCAATGCAGATTTGAGTACCCTTTTCGACAAATTTTTAGGATTTGCCAACTAAATTTTTGTTGGAGCAGTGCAAGTCAAGGTCAACTTTTTGGGGTAATATTGTACCCTGGGGTAAGATCTTCCCCGGCTTTGGGTCAAGGTTGACCTTCATCAAATCAAAAAAAAGTTTCTGGGTTTTCTTTGTTTCTGCATTTCCAGTCCAGATCTGGCTATAGAATTTCTTGAAACTATACATAGATATCAAAAAATAGCATTTTCTAGATTTTCCCTATTTTGAGGTTATTATTTTTTTTCAATTCAATTAAGATTTAAATACATATTTTTCATAAAAAAATATAAATTTTTCTTCTTTA
>BSBK01010093.1:0-42500 GCA_027943335.1 Chamaecyparis obtusa
ATATATATATATATGTACATACATATATATATATATATATATATATATATATATATATATATATATATATGTATGTATGTATGTATGTATGTATGTATGTATGTATGTATGTATATTAATATTAAACCCTCATTCTTTCTAAAGAATAAAATACTATTAGATATTAAATGTATGAAATTGATTTATGTTTCTAACTTTACCTTTATTTCATATTAGCTATGACGAAACAACATTAAACTTTGAACCAAAGGAGTAGAGAAGACAATCTTGAAGAGAGTATAATTGATAATATCTAAGAGAGTACCATAGATGTCAACAAAAACAAATGACAAAAATTCAAAGAGAAGAATAAACAATAAGATGAAATGAAATTGATAGACAAAACCCTCATAGAAGAAGGGAAAAAATAACAGTGCAAGAATTAGAAATTTAAATAGATTTGAAACAAATGTAGAGAGAAATAATCGTGAGGGAAATTATCAAGAACTCCCTCCTCTTCAAAGTGAAGAAATACATGAAGAGAAAAAAGGTGATCCCCATCCAAGTGAGAGATATAACCATCCACCTAATACAAACATTCAGTTAAATGATGAAAATTAATGCTCAATATCCATAGAATGTATGCAAAAAATACCACAACATGGGAGCCAATTAAAAATGAATGTATATGTTGAAGGTATTATGGAAAACATGCCAAACCCAATGGTCTAGTTCAATTTGAATTTAGGAGACTCAAAATGTAGTATAGACTTCAATTAGATGGTTTGAAGAATCCACATATGTGTTATGTTTGCAAGAATCTTATTTTGGAATGAAAGTATATGGCAACTCTAAAGGTCCTATATGAAGCATGTGTCGACAAGATAGAGGAAATCATAGGTTTTCATTTGTTGAAAACCAGCACAAATAATATGGATCATGGCGCTCAACTAGAAGAGCTTTCAAATTTGACTCAGTTTGAAGAGATGTTGATTGGACGTGTTAATCCTATACTCCAAGTTGCACATGCAACTGGTGGTCAATATAAGTACAAAGGACACACTATAAATTTTTCACAACATGTAGAACAAGTATCCAAAGTTTTTCTAAATACAATGGATAATTTTCCAATAATTATTATTTGTAGAAGGAATCAACATGGCACACATTATAACTCTACTGTAAATAGGGATCATGTGTAGAAATCATTGAAATATAAAGTAGAGAATGACAATTTTTACATTCACGTTAGAATTGATGAAAATGCTCTCAATGATTTTCCAAGAAATAATGATGAGAATGTTTTTAATAGATTGAAGATAGTGCACATGGAATTTCATTCTGACACAAATGAAGTCATATTTATGGGTCCATTCATGGAGACAAATGAAGGTAATATAATTGAGCACAAAACATCTATCTCTTCAAGACCACCTATTTTCAAAGAGAATGGAATTTTATTATTATTTTTCTGGTAAAAATGGACGAAGCCATTATATTTATTTATAAACTACTTCAGTGAGGCTCAAGGAGGAAAGAAGTAGTAAGAAAACCTCCTATCATTACCCAGATACATCGAAAGAGAGACAAATACGCATAGAGCTAGCCAAAAATTTCCTATGTCTCAAAAGATATATGCGCGAATCAAAGGAAATTGATCAATAGAACCTTCCAAACCCCCAAAAAACCATGCTATATAGACTTGATATACGGATATACATTCAACCGAGATATATAGTATATAGTCAAAGATTGATGCAAGGTAGGGAGCAAGGGGGGCCAAAAAATGGCGCACCCTAATGATCCAAGCCTACCCCAACACATGTGGAAGCAAACAAACACAATAGTGAGAGAGAGAGAGAGAGTACATAATCTTTCATATATTTCATCAAATAGAACCATACATGCTAGGCTGTAAGGCCTTCCCAGTTAGGGCCAGATATTACAATGAATTATAGAAGTCCTCCAACATGTGAGAATCTATCAAAATATCTACTTTTTTCTTCTATCAAAACTCCTATACCCAAACACTACCCCTAAACTCTAAACCAACAACTACATTTATACAAGAAGCTGTTGGAAATATTCAAGAATTAACCAAGTTACTGAGAGGGAGGGGGTGAATCAGTAACTTGAAAATTTTCTTTCAATATCAGATGTATTAACATATAGTTCACTTTATCCTTTTGCATATAGAAAGCATGAAACATAAAAGCATTCACAACAATGACACATAGATTTGGTTACCCAGAAACCTTCCAAAAGAAAGTAAAACTGGGGTGGGGATGAAACCCACAAAGCTTTAATACTGCAGTACAAAGTTGGCCGGTTAAGGCTTACATCGATCACTTCTGATGATCTGCCCTGCTAGGAGCAATAAGGACTGCTAGGTCCACCTTGTTAGAGGTTTTACAAACATACAATGAAGTATGCACTCGGTTAAGAGATTTTACAAAGACTATTAAGTCTACCTGGTTAGAAGATTTCAAGCTGATTCACCTGTTAGGATGAAACAATAGATCTCTTACTTGCAACTGTACTTGCTGATTGAGATTCTCTGATGTATTTCTCACTTTCTGTGATGGATAGATCTTTGCTGCTTCTTATACTGCTATAGCCCTTTGTAATTCGCTAGTTTCTACCTTTTTTATCTCTTCCTTTTTTTTTTACATACATACTACTTGGTATTTGTAGAACATTGTTTATATACAAGTCTAAACAATTAATTACAATTACAAAGTCGGCTTGACAAATAAACATAAGTGCTACTAAGTCGGCCCAAGTATGGTTACATGGTTCCTGCAAACTAACTCAGTGACTTTCTGATACTCGGCGTCCACTGCATTACTCGGCATCGTCATGCACTCGGTAGAAGTGAAGGCATGGTTCATACTAACCACTCAGTAAGTTTCGAACTCGGTAAATACTTGTGACTCGGTAGACATAATGTCACTCGGTTTACACTGTCCTGCTCGGTTTGCACTGTCCTGCTCGGTTTGCACTGTTCTGCTCAGTTTGCACTGTCCTGCTCTATTAGAGTAGTCGAGTATTGCTAATAATTAAATCAGTTAATTATTAGTTCTCTACTCTTAGCTTAAGTTAGACTTAGGAAAGTTTCATTTTCTTAGAAGTTTCCCTTTTAGGGTTTCGGTATCCTTTATAAGGATTCACCGCTTTGTAATTCATAAGGAGATTGTTTTGTAATTTCATTTTTGTTAATAGAAGCTTATTTCTGTCAAGATGATTTTCCTGTCTCTGGCCTATTGGCCGCCATAGCTTTCTGTCTCTCTTCTGTCTTCATTCTTGTAGCAGTCTTTCCATGCAGGTCTTCTTGGGAAGATTTGATGGTTATCAAATCCTAACATGGTATCAGAGCCATCTTGCTGCTCGCTGTTCATGTTTTGTTGAAGTGTTTCAGAAGCAGGAGGTTTTCAAGGGTTTCAGAAGTTTTTTTTTGTGGATCTGGGGGGAGCCAAAATTTGGCTCACCTTGGGCAAAAACGAACACCACCATTATGTCCGGAAGGCCCAAGAACCCCTAAATCCATATAAAACTTGTCCATTTTGGACACAGTGGCATCAGAAACAAAAAATTTTTGCATACCAGGGCCGTACGGCCCTGGCACGCACTTCGAGGCAGGTACAGTCGGCGATTTTAAAAAAAAATATAAAAAAATAGGCCCCGCGGCCCGCCCAGCCGCCGCCCGGCCCGGCCGCCACCCCGGCTCCGCCAGCGCCCCCACCGCCCTCTGCTCTGCTCCGTCGACCCGCGCCCCCGCTCCGCTCTGCAGGCCCCGCGGCCCGCCCAGCCGCCGCCCGGCCCGGCCGCCACCGCGGCACCACCAATCTGCGGCCTCCGCCGCGTCGCTCCACGACCCCGCCACTCCGCTGGCACCTATAGCACCGCTCCGCTGGCCCCCGCCGCCGGTGGCGGCCCGTTTCAGCCCCCGCGGGCTCATATTCACAGCAGCGCGGTCATATGACCGACCAGGGGCTACGACTCAGCCCCCGGAGCGCGCCATGCACCCGGGGGCCTATTTTTTTTAGCCCCTGGGGCTTACTCATCTCTTTTTTGCCTTTTTGGGGGTACCTGGACGTTTCTCGCTCTACAAGGAGCATCCGGGGGTCTTTTTCTGACTTCCATATACCGTCGGAAAGCTCTTTCCGAGATCTTTTCGATGGTGGAGGTTAGGGTTTTTGGTTCCACCATTTCAATAGCTTTTTTTTTCTGTTGTTGTCTGATGTCTCTTTTTGCCTTCCGGGAGTCATATCTGGCTCATCCAGACTCCTTTTTCGGCAAACGAGATATCGTCGGAAAGCTGGTTCAGTGTGCTATTCAGTGGCAGAGGTTATTTTTCTAGATTCTACTCTAGGTTTTCACTCCTCTGAGTTATGTAGTTTATGCCCTCTAGTGGTGTGCTTGGTTCTACAGGTCCGGGGATCTCTTCTTCTATTCTTCTGGCTCACTCTTCTTTCTGACTTCTGAGCATTGTATCCTTCTTTTCTGTTGCATTCTTTTTTCTGTAAACGCACTGAGATAAAGTGCCTGCCTTTGCATATCTGGGATCTTGTACTCCTTGTGTTTGTTTGTACTCGCACTCAGTTATAAAGTGCCATGGGGGGTTATGATGTTTTTCCTTTTGTGCTCATCCACCTTTGTCAAGTGAGTGTACCTTCCATGACATTAGCCCATGCTGTGTGTCCAGAAGATCTATTCTTCTTCTTCGACACCGCCCTTCATCCTGTGTGTGTACTTCTGTTGCACTGTTGGTGTTCCTGATTCTTCTTCTTGCAGATGTTTCTGGCATTTCATTTCAGTGTTCCTGTCACCCCTCTCCCAGTTTAGCCTTATGGGGGGGTTCACCTGTTGGTTCTATTTCTTCCTTGGTTTGGTTGAGTGATCTACGTATTCAGTTTTTGTTCCTATGTACTAGGCGGATGCAGTGGCTAGGCACCTATGCATTTCGGTGAGATGGATCATCTACTATATAGACACTCATTCATTCCTTTTTTGGAGGTCACCTCTTCGATTGATCAGCTCTTCAGACTTTGTCTTCTCTACCTAGTCATGCACTATTTCAGTGGGGGTTCCAGCAGTATTCTTCTGACAGTGTTTGCAGTTTCATGCTTCGGAGATGCTTCATGCTCTTTCTTGTTCCTTTCTTTGGGACAATCCCTAGATTGGAGGCTTTGTTTCCTTCATCTAGTTTATTTCTTGTACTTGGGTACCTGATCAGGCCTTGTTGCCGGGACCCATGGCTCTTTCATGCATTTTTGTTTTCATGCATCTTGTAGTCCTTAGTTGTTTAGCTTCTCCCTAAGTTACACTTAAGGGGGGGTGTTAGAGTAGTCATATTATAGCTAATAATTAATTTATTTAATTATTAGTCTATTATTCTCTACACTTAAGTTAGACTTAGGCATCTCATTATTCTTTAGGGTTTTCACCTTTAGGGTTTTGGTATCCTTTTATAAGGATTCCCTCTTTGTATTTCATTCATTCACTTATTGGATCATAATTGAGATTGCTCTTTGCATGTCCATAAGATGTCTCTGGCTTATTGGCCGCCATAGCTTTTTGTCTCTCTTTTGTCTTCATTCTTGTAGCAGTCTTTGCATGCAGGTGTTCTTGGAAAGATTTGATGGTTATCAAATCCTAACATGCTCGGTTTGCACTGTCCTGCTCAGTTTGCACTGTTCTACTCGGTTTGCACTGTCCTGCTCGGTTTGCACTCAGGATGCAAATAAGTGTTGTCACTAGTGGCAATCCTGCTTAATGCCAACAATCTCCCCCTTTGGCATTAGTGACAAAAACTCTTATTTCCCAAAACTTATATACATGAACCATGCTGAGATTTATTTTGATTTTTCAAAATTTTTCTTTGTCATAGGGCTTTATAAATCATCTCCCCCTTTCAATGCACTAAATTTTTCTTCTATACATATCTCCCCATTTTTTATAATAATGCCAAAGGTGTATATACAAGTGTTTTACAGGGAGAATCCAAAATTTGATAGAAAAATAGAATGTACCTTCATTATCAGTGCCAGGGTTCTGTCCCAATTTTCTTGCAGAATCTTGCATGTTTGGATTGCAATTTGGACTTCTGCAGAGAGTGCAATCATGTGATCTACTATTGAGAACTGATTGTCATGAATTAATGTTTTGGAATTTTCAATGTGCTTATACATTGTATTCATGATGGGAAGGATCATGTTCTGAATGTCTAGCAGTGTGGACCGGATCCTTGTGTCTTCTTTCAGTAGTTCTGACTGCATATTTGATAGGAATGAGATTTTCATGTGATGAGAAGAGTTTGAACTTGGTTCAAGTTGTAGCTTCTGTATGCTAATCATCAAATCCTCATCAATTTTATTCATTTTATTCTTGACATCCTTGGTGAACTCGGTAACATTGCATAGTTTGACCAAAAGAGAGGTAACATTCGAATAGGAAGATTCAATGTTTGTCAAAACTGAAGATAATTCTGCTTGATTAATAGCTATGTGCTGAGCAATGTGCTCAAGCACTTTATTGTTGAATTTATTTTCGAATTTTTCAACTAACTTGTCTGTCCCAGATGAATCCTCATTGTACTTATTTACCGCTTCTGCTAATTATAACAAAACATGTTGAGAGGAGTCTACTTTAATACCTAATGCTTCTGACAAAATGTCCTTAGCATCCTTAATGATTTTATATTCCTTATCTCTCTCTTCTTTAAGCTTCTTTTGCTTCACTTTCCTTTGGAGGATTTCACCTATATTTTGCATTTGATCCACTGATAGATTTTCAAAATCCAATGTTGAAATCTCTATTTCCTCATCTAGGTCTATATCCTCTACTATATTCTTGCCCAAAAATCTTATACTCGGTTGAGCCTTAGGCTTATCTATTATGGTACTTAATGCCTTAGTAGTAGTGATAGTAGACATAGTAGGACTGGCTATAAGCAATGGTATACTGTCTACTAGAGAACTTAAAGTATTTACACTTGTAGAATCAAAAACTGGAATACTTACTGCTGGAAAACTTGATGAAATAGGAGACTGCAACTCGGTAGAAGAAATGGTAGTTACTTTTGTTGTTGCTATAGGTGATTGGACAAGTGTTGAAGTTGTCACAACCATGCTTGAAGATGTCTCTGGGCTAGATGTAGTAACTTTTGCTGGAGAGGTAGGAAGTGATGCAATGACTTCTACCGCTATCCTCACGGTATCATCTACCTCAGTGGCTTCTTCTTGTTCATCACTATCATCTTCAATGTCTTTTATTATAACTAATTCAGTACTCGGTTGGTGAAGATGGTATATGTTCTTCCATGTGGCATTTGCAGTCTTCACAACTGATTCAATATTGTTAATCAAAATTAAACAAGTATTGAACTTCAGTGTCATCTTATTTTCATTCTCCTTCAATGCCTTCTTTATTTCATCATTTTTCAAGCTCGGCATTAACTGTTTCAGAGTTTGATCAAATATGTCTTTTATAGTTTGCCTTGCATTGGCCCATCTCATTTTTATTTGATCTAATAAAGCTCCTGGAATCTGTTGGGCTATTTCATCAGGAGAGTATTTCCACTGTCCCATCTTTTCAATGACAGCATCTTCAATCTCCTTTTGTTCTATTTCCGATCTTGTTTCATATTTTAAAGATTTTATATTACTTACTCCAGATCCTGATCCTTCTCTCAAAAGTTTGATCTTCTCTTAAAGGGTTAGAGGAGGCTTTTTGAATATTATATCTTTGTCCTTTTTGTCTGCCTTACCCCTTGCACTTCTCCTTGTAAATACGGCAGTGGGAGGCTTAGGTACCTTGGTAATGAATACCTTTCCTTTCTTCTTTGCAGGTTCTGGTTCCTCTGTTTTCTCATCCTTTTTCTCTTCTTCTTCAATGTCTTCTCCTCTGCCCTCTGTTAGCATTTGCATTTTGGCTATCCTATTTTTCCCTTTATTTACTGCCTGTGGAAGCTTTATACTTAATTCAATTCTCACTTTTGCTTCTTCATATGTCCCAAAATATGGAGATTTGGGATCAACAGGATGATTAAGGAGGGCTTCAATGATATTCTTTGTTTCATCAATGTTTACCTCATAAGGAAGAGGTTTCACATGTACAATCCTCAGTTTAGTTGCTTGAATGTATACTTTGTCACAGTCCACCATGAAACAAATATCATCCTTATAATCCTCCACCAACTTCTATGGAATCTGGAATCTGTCATTCATTTTCTCCTTGAAAGACTCAAAATAACTATCCATGATGTTCTCAAAATTTTCACCCGTTTCTAAAATATATTCATTTATCTCATAAAGAATTGGCACATCTTTTCTCCATACTACTTTTCCTTTGGAAGGGAAGAATTTCTGAACATAGAAAAATAAACAGACCAGTAGAGATCCAAACTTACATGGATTGTTTTTGGAAGTTTGAATGCTTTCCATGTTCTTGTTAAACTGTGTTAACAACAAATCTGCAAGGTCAAATGATAAATTATTCTTTACCACTTTGTATGCTAGGTCTATGGCTTCGCAGAGAACACTATTCTGTCGACTTGAACTGTATATTTTATGAGCAATGATGTGTGTTCCAAACTTTAGTTCAGCATCAGTAATGCTGCTTACTTTCATGCCTCTACCGTCCCACTTGGCTAGGGTTTTCTTCTCCAGCTCCGACCGACCTAGGGTTTTGGTAGTTTTAACTTTGTTTAACATGAGAAGACCGGTGATTTGGTGAATCATCTTCTTAGTGATCTCTATGGGTTGCTTAAGCCAAATCTTGCCTTCATGTACACGGCTGAGAATGTATCTAACCCATTTCTCCCAAAAGTTTCGAGGTAAATGTGTAATGTGAACTAATCCCTTGTCTTCCAAATGTTTGTGCTCTAGTTTTAGAATACCATTCACACACAGTTCCTCACGCACAATATCTAGCTCTAGGTTTCCCATCTCTTGAATTGCACAATTGAAATGATTGTGAATATTGTTAACAAGTAGTACCTTAGGAGGAATCTGAGATTGAGCTCCGTTCGGGTCTAGGGCTACTGCAATTGCGGGCACGAGTTTGAAATCTGGTGCTCTCCATTCCCCTTGGATTATCATTTCTATTCCTTTCTTCGCTGAAGCGCTGGATGATGCCATGGTAGCTAACAGAGAATTCTTTTCGCAAAAGTGTTTGAATCACTGGATTGCTCTGGAAATTTTCTTCTCTCAAAATGCTAAAGTTCACGGTGAAGAATGAGTTTGATTTCTTGCCTTTTGTTTACAACTCTTTCATTAATTCTTAGTAGAAATTAGGGTATGAATTCTGACAGACTGTCACCCACTATGAATTAATTGCTCGGTATAGACTTCGCAACTCGGTGAACTTGAGAATTCATGTTGCTCTGACCTCGCTCGGTAATCATATTAGACAACTCCCGACCTCGCTCGGTGAAAACTGATACCAACCTTCCTGTGATCTTATTGCATCTTGTATGCTGATTTAGATCTTTCTTTTAATTCAATTCTGGAACTACTTGAAATTTGTCTATGAGAATACAATTCCAGTGCTTTCTTGAGAATTTAGTTTGAGTCGGTAGAGCCACCCATTCCATTACTTGGACTGGATTGCTTGGTAGATTTGGGAATCCACTGTTGTCTCATCTGTTTCCTAGACTTAGTTGCTTCATTCTTCTTTCCATCTTCAACTTCACTAGCATTCATACAATTTTTGGCTATATGACCGAGTTTAGTGCATTTGAAACATCTCATGTTAGTATCTCTTTTCCTTAGATGATGTTTTATGCAGTTCATGCCAATGTGTCCATATTCTCCACAGTAATGACATCTACACCAAGTGTTGTAATCCCATCCAAACATTTCTTTCATAATTTTTTCTACTGGATTGAATGTTTTGGATCTGCACTCGGATGCCTTGTGACCTTGTTTGTTGCATTTGTGACAATTACCTTTGAATCTTGGTTTTTCCCTCCATTCATTTGCTTTGTGACCATGCTGATTGCAGTTGTAGCATTTTCCATTGAATTCTTCTTTTTCATTGCTCCAACATTTATTTGAAGTATGTCCTATTTTGCCACAATGATTACAAGTAGGTTTCTAATTTCTTTGAGTACCTTGCTTAGAAGATTCACCTTCTCCTTTGTATCCAAGTCCTGCTTTTCCTTTTTGCCTACGAAGATTTCGATCATATAGCTGATTTAAGTCTTCTTGGCTCTTTAGCATTCTTTCATTGATTTGTTTTTTGGTGTTTAGGTCATCCATCAATCTTAGATTGATTTTCTTTTCAGATCTTATTTCTTCTCTTGTGCTTTCTATTTCTGATCTTAGAGTCAAAATTTCCTCATTTGTATGGGAGATCTGATCAATTAGGTTTTCTAACTGAAGGGTTTTATTTTGGACTACATTGTTCCTTCCATCTAATTCATCTTTCAACTTGTTTCTTTGTTCTAAGATTTCACAAAATCTTGTTGAGTGTAGTTCTTGTTCTCTTTTTAATTTTCTCACTTCTTCCTGCAGAGACCCATTCTTTTCTAGGAGTTCTTTGACAGCATTGTTTGCTTCATCTGAGCTATCTGAAGGAAAAAGATCTTCAATCTTTTCTTCAATGTAATTATGATCATTCATCTAATTTGCAAGTTCCTTTCTTCTTCTTAGGGATTGGGAAAGATGTTCTTTTGCTTCTTTAAGTTTAGCTATGGCCATTTCCAGATCTAGCTTTTCATTTTCAATCACCTTGTTCAGTTTGAATACCTCCATTGTCCTGGATCTTTGCTCAAGCTAGTTAAGCTTTATCTTGAGAACCAATACAGCTCTGATACCAATTGTTGGAAATATTCAAGAATTAACCAAGTTACTAAGAAGGGAGGGGTGAATCAGTAACTTGAAAATTTTCTTTCAATATCAGATGTATTAACATATAGTTCACTTTATCCTTTTGCATATAGAAAGAATGAAACATAAAAGCATTCACAACAATGACACATAGATTTGGTTACCTAGAAACCTTCCAAAAGAAAGTAAAACTGGGGTGGGGATGAAACCCACAAAGCTTTAATACTACAGTACAAAGTTGGCCGGTTAAGGCTTACATTGATCACTTCTGATGATCTGCCCTGCTAGGAGCAATAAGGACTGGTAGGTCCACCTTGTTAGAGGTTTTACAAATATACAATGAAGTATGCACTTGGTTAAGAGATTTTACAAAGACTGTTAAGTCTACCTGGTTAGAGGATTTCAAGCTGATTCACCTGTTAGGATGAAACAGTAGATCTCTTACTTGCAACTGTACTTGATGATTAAGATTCTTTGATGTATTGATCACCTTCTGTGATGGATAGATCTTTGCTGCTTCTTATACTGCTGTAGCCCTTTGTAATTCGCTAGTTTTTGCCTTTTTTATCTCTTCCTTTTTTTTTACATACATACTACTTGATATTTGTAGAACATTGTTTATATACAAGTCTAAACAATTAATTACAATTACAAAGTTGGCTTGACAAATAAACATAAGTGCTACTAAGTTGGCCCAAGTATGGTTACACGGTTCCTGCAAACTAACTTGGTGACTTTCTGATACTCGGCATCCACTGCATTACTCGGCATCGTCATGCACTCGATAGAAGTGAAGGCACGGTTCATACTAACCACTCGGTAAGTTTTGAACTCGATAAATACTTGTGACTCGATAGACATAATGTCACTCGGTTTACACTGTCCTGCTCTGTTTGCACTGTCCTGCTCGGTTTGCACTGTTCTGCTCAGTTTGCACTATCTTGCTCGGTTTGCACTATCCTGCTCAGTTTGCACTGTTCTGCTCGGTTTGCACTGTCCTGCTCAGTTTGCACTCAGGATGCAAATAAGTGTTGTCACTAGTGGCAATCCTGCTTAATGCCAATAGAAGCTACCAAACTGAGTCAGCCTTTAGATCCATAATCAACAGAAGGAACTATCAAATCTGGGACCATACGCTTTCCAATTATGGATTCCAACATTAAATCTGTGATCCACTATAAATGAACAATTTGGCCACAACAAACATAAAAATTGAACTCATCGGTGAACAAGATAATCAAGCAGCAGACAAGAAATGTCGAACGCTAGTGAAACAACCGACCGCCCAGGAAATAACCGACCACACTCGGTTACCAAAGGAAACCAACCAACTATCAACCAACTTGGTCAAAGCACAAACCAAAAAACATAGACAAACTCCAAATTGTTTTTGGTGAAACAAGATTGCCAAGGACCTGAGATTCTCCTGCATCAAACACCTGGGGTTATTTTGAAATGATTCTCCAAATCATTTGGTAGGTCTGGTCTGAGCTGCATCCAACTTAGACTGTGAAATCTATGAACTGTCTTCCATCGGTCTATTCTTCCATTTTACTAGATATTCCATATATTTTTTTCCTCTTGTACTCTTGCCAACTCTTTCCTTCAAAATCTGTTCAACTTCATCATTTTGCTTCTTAGGATATTATGTCGGTATTGTCACTTCTTCATCAAGTTCATGATACTCATACAAATTAGCAATGTTGAAAATAGGTGATATGTCCATGTCATCAGATAACTCCATCTCATATGCATTTCCACTGTCAAATTTCTTCATAATTTTGCAAGGTCCAAACTTCTTCATCTTCAGCTTCCCATATGTTCCAACAAGAAATCGACCTTTCTTCAAATGAACCATCACTTCATCATCAACATCAAAAGTTTTATATCTTCTTGATCTATCAACTCTGTCTTTGTATTTATGATTACTATTTTCCAGCTTCAGCTTCACATCTTCATGCAATGTCTTCATGTACTCAGCAAATTTTACTCCTTCATCACTTTTCTTATTCTCATCAGCAATATCTCTCAAATCAAATATTCCTCTTGGTTGTGTGCCATTCATAATCTCAAATGGTGTCTTTCCAATACTCTTATTCATTGAATTATTGTATGCAAATTCTACTTGTACCAACATAGAATTTCAATTACTCGGTGTGTCTCCAACTAGAAATCTCAAAAGATTTCTCAAACTTATGTTCACAACTTCAATTTTTCTATCGGTTTGTGGGTGAAATGTAGAACTATATTTTAACTCAGTGCCAAATTTCTTCCAAGGGGTTTTCCAAAAGTATCCAATAAATTTAGTGTCTTGGTCAGAGATAATACTCCTTGGTAATCCAATATGCAATCTAACAATTTCCTTAAAGAAAAGATCTGCTACATGTATTGCATCTGATGTATTTCTACAAGGTATAAAATTTTCCATCTTTGAAAATCTATCCACAACAACAAATATAGAATCATTACCTCTTACTATCTTCGGTAATCCAAGAACAAAGTCCATACGGATGTTGATCCAAGGTTTCTCAAGAACAGCAATTGGTGTATACAATCCAGTATTCTGACTTACTCCTTTTGCAACTTGACAAATTCCATAAGTTTTCACAAATTTCTGAACATCTTTATACAATTGCGGCCAATAGTACTTCTCCTTAAGCAAATTCCATATTTTATCAATACCAAAATGTCCAGCCAAACCACTACTATGTTTCTCCTTTATTAGATTAGTTCTCATTACTCCTCTCGGCATACACAACTAAATACCTTTAAACAACATACCTTCCTAAATAAAATATTCATCCCATTTAGTATCTTGTTGATCTTGAATAGGTGCTCTGCACTTTATCCATGGCTCAGAAAAATTAGGGTCAAACTCATAAGAATCTCTCATCTCATCAAAACCAAGAACTTCAATTTTCACCTCGGTCATCAAAGATCTTCTTCTACTCAATGCATCAGCAACTTGGTTAGTGACTCCACTCTTATACTTTATCACAAATGTGTAACTCTGCAAATACTCAACCCATTTCATATGTCTCTGATTCAACTTATTCTGAGTACCCAAATATTGTAAAGCCTTATGATCAGTATACAACACAAATTCACTTGGTATCAAATAATATTTCCATTTCTTCAGTGCTTGAACAATAGCATAGAATTCTTGATCGTACATAGAATATTTCCTTCTAGCATCATTGAAATTTTCACTAAAGAAAGCAACAGGTTTACCTTCTTGACTCAACACAGCTCCAATTGCACTTCTACTTGTATCACATTCTATTTGAAATATCTTACTGAAATTAGGTAATACCAAAATAGGTAATTTAGCAACCTTCTGCTTCAGAGTCTAAAAACATTTGTCAGTTCCATGTGTCCACTTGAATTCTCTTTTGTCTCTTCTCGTATTCTCAATCATAGCATTACAAATTGAACTAAAATTCCTTATGAACTTTTAGTAAAAACTTGCCAAACCATGAAATGATCTTACCTCCCTAGCATTCACAAGTGTTAGCCAATTCAAAATAGATTCAACCTTTTTAGGATCCATTTTTAAACCATTAGATGAAATAACAAATCCCAAATACACAATCTCTTTTTTCATGAATGAACACTTTTTTAGATTTATCAGCAACTTTTCCTCTTTCAATCTCTACAAAAACTTGTCTAACATGCAACAAATGTTCTTCTCTAGTCTTACTAAATATTAGAATGTCATCAAAATATACAATCACAAAATCACCCAAGAATTTCTTCAAAACTTCATTCATTAGCCTCATAAAAGTACTTGGTGCATTAGTTAAACCAAAGGGCATAACCAACCACTCATACAAACCTTCTTTTGTCTTAAAAGCAGTCTTCCATTCATCACCCTCTCTTATTTTGATTTGATTATACCCACTTTTCAAATCAATCTTTGTGAAATACTTTTCTCTAGTCAAACTATCCATTATGTCATCCATTCTCGGTATAGGAAACCTATACTTCACTGTTATCTTATTGATTGCTCTGGAATCAGTATAAATTCTCCATTATCCATTCTTCTTCGGTGCAAATATAACAGGTACTACACAAGGGCTCAAACTCTCTCTAATCAAACCTTTCTCTAGCAACTCTTGAATCTGTCGGTTCAATTCCTGATTGTCGGTAGGTGTCAAGCAATGAGGTGCCTTATTTAGTAAACTAGCTCCAAGAATTAGATCCATACAATGATCAATACTTTTTTTTGATGGAAAACCATCAAGTACATTATTAGAAATGATATCACTATACACAGTGAGTAACTTATCAATCTCCTTAGGAACATTATCCTCAATTTTCTTACTTGGTTTGTTAGGGATCACAGCAAAACATACATCATTCTTCTTCAAAGTGTTAACAAACTTTCTTCCCTCCATCTTGAACAAAATTTCACAGATGTCCAAACATTACTAACAGGTTCTTCCATCAATGGTAACAAGATTTGTTTATTTCCATCAGCCAAAATAGTATACTTATGCAATCTCCCATCACACATAGCATGTCTATCATATTTCCAAGGTCTACCCAACAAAATATGACAACCATAGGCAAGATATCACATAACACCTTATAATAGTACTTTCCAATCTTCAAATTCACATAACATTGTTCACTTACTAGGAGTGTATGCTCATATTTGATCCATGAAATTTTATAGGGCTTTAGATGGACCAACCTTTCCAACTGCAATTTTGTGACCATCTCTTCAGATGCCAAATTCTTCAAACTACCACTGTCAATGATTACCTTCCAAACTTTATTAGAAACTCTACATCTAGTTTTGAACAAACTTTTCCTTACCAGATCTTCCTTCTTGATTTCATTCCACAATGCTCTCCTTACCATCAAGTTATTTTCTTTCTCAAGTTTATTCAGTGACTCTTCTTGCACCAAAGCATTTCTACTACTACCAACCTTCTTACCAGCATGTGTACATTCAAAAGATCTATGTCCTTCTTCTCCACAATTGTAACAAGCTCCTTAGAAACTTCCTTTTCCATAACCACCTCGATAGTTACTACCTCTACCTCTAGATGAAATTTCACCTTTCCGCTCGATCTTGCCTTTGTCTAGATTTGTCTTTCCTGGTTCAAATCTACCATTTTCACCATTAGATATACCTCTTCCTCTAGGGAATATACCACCTTGACCTCTTTGTCTTTGTTCATTTCTCTTGTTCAATTTCTCCTCGGCCTTCAAAGCAAATTGGTAAGCCTCTTCAATGTTCTCCAACTTGACCATACTAATTTCCTCTTGGATAGAAACTCTCAAACCATTAAGGTATCTACTGATTCTTTCAACATCATCTTCATCATGTCCAGATCTGATATCTAATCTATAGAATTCCTTATTATATTCCTTTACCGAGCTATCTTTCTATCTCAAACTTTTCATTCACCGAACTAAGTTAATCTGATAATCACAAGGTAAGAACTTTCCTTTCAATTTGTTCACCATTTTATTCCATACCTTGATTTTGTCTTTGCCTTTCCTCTTCCTATCTAGTTGTAGATGTTCCCACCATAAGGATGCATGACTTTTAAACTTTGTGCTTGCAATCTTCACCTTCTTGTCCTCAGGAATGTTTTCATACTCAAAATAATTTTCCATCTCGGTGATCCAGTCCACCAATTCATCAAAATATAGCTTTCCACCATACTTAGGAGGATTGAAATGTGGTGTTGACTTCAGACTTGTCAAAGCCTTCAAAAATATTTCTTCACCTTGATCCATAACAGGTGCAGGTTCTGCATTCACCTGTTCTTCAAATTCATCATCACTAACATCTTCAAGATGTCTGCCTCTTCTCTGTGCTATTTCAACAGCTTCTAACATAGTAGCAATCTACCTTAGCATATTTTCCAATCCTAGATCTGCATCTCACCTCCCATGAACCAACTTGACAACCCTCTACAATTGTAGGTCAAATCGCAATATGCTACCCCACAACAATGAACTAGGGCTTCAAGAGGAACCTAAAAACCTAGATCCACAGACCTAGATCAATATCTCACCTTGCTTTGATACGACCTGATGCAAGGCGGGGAGAAAGAGGGGCCAAACACTAGCACATCCTAATGATCCAAGCCTGCCCTAACACATGCAAAAGAAAAAAAACACAACAGTGAGAGAGAGAATGCAGAATCTTTCATATATTTCATCAAATAGAACCATACATGCTGGGCTATAAGGCCTTCCTAGTTAGGGCCAGATATTAAAATGAATTACAGAAGTCCTCCAACATGCGAGGGTTTGTCAAAATCTCTACTTTTTTCTTCTATCAAAACTCCTATCCCCAAAAACTCCCCCTAAAATCTAAACCAACAACTACATTTATACAAGAAGCTACTGAATGGATTCGGCCTTCAGATCCATAATCAATGGAAGGAACGGTTAGATCTTGGACCAAACACTTCCCAATGATGGATTCCAACACTAAATCTATGATTGAATATAAATGCACAAGTCAGCCACAACAGACACAAAAACTAAACTCATTGGTGAACAAGATAACCGAGCAGCAGACAAGCAATGTCGAGTGCCAATGAAACAACTAACCACCTAGGAGATAACTGACCACACTCGCTAACCAAAGGAAACGGACCAACTACCGATCAACTCGGTCAAAGTAGGAACTAAGCAACACAGACAAACTCCAAATTGGTTTTGGTGACACAAGATTTCCAAGGACCCGAGATGCTCCTGCATCAAAGATACATGCAGCCAAGAGGATATACTATCATAAAAACAGCCCACAAATCACCAAAAAACCTATATGGGTTAATAATATTGATACAATTCCATCTATGCTAATTGAATGGCCAACTATAAGTAAAACAACTATCAATGAATATGTTACATCAAGATTATTGGATATGGAATTTCTAACATTATTTCTTGATGGAAGATTTGATTGGTTAGAACCAAGAATAAGGTGAGTTCATCTACATCAATTTGTGAAGCATTTTTTCTAGTATAGGGGTCATCTCTTTGGTAAACATCCAAGGTTTAGATATTTCATGAGGAACATGATAATGAGACATCATGCACAAAATTCATTAGTTTTATTTGTAAAAAGAAATTTTGACATGATGATTTGTTGTATAATAATCTAGAGGATAGGTTAATGTGGTTTGGAACATCCTTAAGAGGCATGAGATCATACTAGAATGAAATTTTAAAATAAAATTAATAGACTTGCTTCACCAAATTGGCATTCCTATAATTTTATTCACATTAATTGCAATAGATATGTGGTCTCCTAATTTGCATACACTAATACCAATAATGCCACCAACTGATCTAGGAGAGGCTAGAAAATGGAGAAGAAAAAATACAATAATCAACTATCCTCATATAGTTACACATTACATGTATTTAAGGCATTAAATGTGTAGATCTCTATAATTTTGTTGACTATTAGTGTCTTACACTTAGTCATATATCTAGGCAAGGATGGTCGGTCATCACTATGACCGACTCATTCTATAAAGGTTGAGTTTTGTATTGTATACTTACCAAGCAGTAGTACTACCGAGTAAAGTCATGGTCACAATATATTTGTAACATGCCGAGTATAGTTATTGCCAAGCTACATATATCAATGATTACTGAGTGACAAAGAAGTTCAATAGATGCTGAGTACAGTAGATGCCGAGTGCCAGGGATAACTTTTGCTGAGTTAGTCAAAATTGACATACAAGTCTGAAATGGCACAATGATCAAGGTAAACCATTTTTTGAGGATAATTATATTTTGTATATTGTCTATTGAGGTAATCACAGAGGTGGTTACGCATCCATATTGCTATCATTGATTTCTATGTATAACCTTTAGCCAACCAAAAAATTGTATAGTATAGGCAGCAATAGGAATATATCTGGACCGTAGATCTTGTAATGGTAAAACATTTTTGTTACTATATAAAGGAAAGATTTAGGACAAAGATGTGTGTGTGAATCAGAGAGAGATATAGAGACATTGAGATCAGATTAATACTGTGAATATGTGAGTATGAGGAAATGACAAGGAGAAGTATTTAGATTGAGTTCAGTGACCAAGCAAAGCAATGAAAGGACAGAATCAAGAACAATCAGATAGAAGAGATCATAATTATAGAGAAAAGAGAAGATCTGTAATCAGCTTATCAATGCAAACCGAAGGATCATATACTAAGACATTTTAACTAGTGTATTAGGGTAAATCTCTTACCCAACTAGTCTTAGTAGACTTTTGTAAATCTCTTTGTCGAGTGCTTACTTTATTGTAAGTTTACAAATCCTTTAACAAGGTAGACTGAATAAGTCTCTTATCTTTTAACAGAGCAGACCTTTCACAGGGTAGATCATGGTATGATCAAATTTTGTAAGCCCTAACAGGAAAACTTTATTATCTGCAGTAGTGAAGATTTGTGGGTGTCATCCCCACCCCAATTTTACCTTTCAAGGGTTTCTGGGTTACCAAATCTATTGTGTTATGTGTGATTTCATGTATGCTACCTGACATGATATATTACTTAGAATGTTCAAGTTTTGTTTACATGATGCATAAAGTTTTAACAGTTTAAAGGAGATAGAAGTTAGTAAGTTCTGATTCACCCCCCCCCCTCTTAGTACTACTTTCCCATTTGTATTTCCAACAATTGGTATCAGAGAAAAAGGGTTTCTCATAAGGAAGTCTAACCACTTGAGGAAAAGATCTTAAGATGGAAGTTTACAAACTGGGAAAAGCCATAGAGAACCAAAAGATTGAATTTCAACTAGCATTACAACAACTGGAAGTAGCCAGAGGGGAACTAAAGAAATCTTTGAGCAAAGAAGAGAAATTTCTATTCAACAAAGTGAGCCACTGTACAAGGAAGAAGACACCACTAGACTATTTGATATTGGTAATTCTATAGAAAATGACAAAGCGATGAAAGAGCTACTGTAGAAAAATACCATACTGAATGATGAAATTAGGACTCTAAAAAGAGAATAGGAAATTCAATCTGTTAGACTCTGTGAATTTTTGGAGTAGAAAAAAGAAAGTTGAAGATGATAAAGCAATGGATGAAGAAGACAAAAGACAAATTGCAATAAGGCTAGATGAAAGAACAAGTGATATACAAAGGTTGACTAATAATCAACTAGATATGGTAAATCAACTACTGTTGGCCATCCAAGAATTGGGTAGAAAAGACTTGGAAAACAATCAACTAAAACATGAAAATGATCAGTTGAAACATGAGTTGAGAACTAAGAAAGAAATCAATGAAAGGATGAACAAACCTAATGAAGCTACAAATTATTTTGAAGAGCTGTTAAGGTCACCTAGGAGATCTGGTGATAGATCTAGACTTGGACTGAAAGAACAATCATCTACTGAAGAAGGAGAGTCATCAAAAGATGGAGAATAGAAGACTGCTAAATCAAAGAACAAAAGCCCCACATGTCATCACTGTGGGAAGTGAGGACATAAAACCAACATATGCAGAAGCAAACATGGTAAGACTAATTCTAAACCTATGTTTAATGGACATTGTTTTAACTACAAGAAGCATGGACATAAAGCACATAAATATAGATCTAAAGCTAACATTTCATCCACCTCACCCAAGTTTCAAGGAAGTTGTTTCAATTGTCAGAAGTATGGGCACAAAGCTTACAAATGTCGATCTAGACCAAGGTGGTTAACTAATGAGAAAACAAAGCCAATGACACAATGTAAAAGTTACAATTGGGATTACAACACTTGGTACAATTGTCATTATTGTGGTAAGTATGGACATATTGGAGTAAACTGCAAGAAGACTCATTTTAGAGGCAAATCTAAAAGTTGGATGAATGGAAGCATGGTCTGTTATAAATGTAATAAGGTTGTTCACTTAAAGAGAGATTGCGGATCACCTATGCTGAGCAATATTAACAACTAGAGTGAGGATATCTATGAAAAAATGAGGAACCAGATGGAAAAGTCATGGAGGAAGAAAGTAAAAGGAATAACAAGTGAAGCAAGAACATCTAAGGTCACCCAATCTGATGGATCAGGTGATCACCCTTCTTCCAACTAAGCATGAAAGGTATGTCTGGAACTAATTCTTACAAAGCCTTAGTTTACATCAGTTCCTAACATAGAATTGAGAAAAAGTCCATATCTGCATAGATTAAGATGCATTAGGACATATTTGAGCAAGAATAGAAAATTTCATTTTGATGCCAAGCATTAGTGTCATGACCAAGCTAACAATGTTTTTCAAGCACCTGTTATTGCCGAAATACTATGCCGAGCTATATCACAACGGTTACATCGACCAAGCTTGTGTTTAACCGAGTTTAACATGAGTTTACCGAGATAGTTGTATTTCGCCTAAAATTGTATGGAGCATTTATGAGGCCCTAATCCTATTTTTTTAGATTCTATAAAGTGGAAAGTTGCCATTAATTTCATTTCACCATGCTATTCGAGATTTTAGAGCGATTCAGAATTTGTGTAACCTAGATCAAGCAAAGTGATTCTGAATCTTCTCAGCGTGTTGTCGTCAAAATTCATCTGCAGGGTTAATTGACAAAAGGTACTTTACCAAGAAACTATTTTCTTTTCAAAAATTATAGTTTGAAATGGCATCGTCTTCATCCACACCAGTCAAAAAATAGGGAATGGAAGTTTTTAATGTACAACTTGTAAGGAATGAGGTTTGTAAACTGAGGATATTCAAGGTAATATTTGAAAGTGTGATCAAAGGAGATTTGAATGGAGCCCTATGTGGGACTTCAAAAAATGTGTTAATGATGAATGATGTTAGGTCCTGCTATTTATGCAAAATTGGAGAAATCAGTGATTACGAGATCAGGAAAGCATATGACAAACTATGTATCAACAGAGTGCTCAAGTCGGAGCACAAGGTCATTGTTGACCAAGGGTTTATGCATGCCCTAAATTTCCCACAAAATTTCAAAGTTGAATGGATAAAGATAGTGTTGGGTCGAGTGCATGACATGAAATTATGGCTAGAAGATGGACCGGTGAAGATTACGAAGGAAATTATACATATTGTCACTGGTTACCCTACCATTAACGGGAAGAGAACAATGAAATGTGCAAGAAAAGAAGATATTCAAGTGAACACACAGGTAGTCTAGAACAAATTTGGAATGACAATTTCCACCATCATTGATCCAGAAATTGACTTCGCTATTAGAGTTATCTCGCATAAGTTTTACCAATCCAGTTGGTTGGATAGCGTCCCCTGTATGGTAGTGTACCAGGCTTGGAAGATAATTAAGAAAGGGCACACATATGATCTTGCAGAGCTCTAGCTGACTCAACTTGCTGAGAACATGAGCTCCATCAGGATGGTGAAGAACTCTATGTGTAAGTTTGGTTCCTTGTTGATCTGTATATTCTTTTATGTCAAGAAGTATTTTCCTACACATGGTGATGTGAAATGGAATAAGAAGAAACCCATTACTATTCAAATAAATGATTTCATAAATGAGATTGGTGATGATTTTGAACGAATCATGGACAATTATTTCATTGAGTTTATGAAGAAAATGAGGAATAGAACTAGAGTCCCTATGTCTCTGATTGAGAAATATAGTAAGGACATCTATTTTCTAGTAGACACAGACTTTACCTATGCACAGGTAGTCCTACCTAGGGTTTCATGGTTGATGCCACTACCCTATGAACTAAATATTGATGAAGCTATTGCTGCAATCATAGCCCTCCTAGCTGAGGAAGTTGATACTAAGGCACCTTACTTTGGTACATTTGAAGAGGCCAAATCCAAGATCTCTTTGGGATTATTGGCTACGACCACTGAGAGAAGAAGAAAGAAAATAGTAAAGAATTTGGAAGAATGTGTTAAATAATCTAACAAAGATGCACCACTAGAGTTAACCCAAGGGTTAGGAGAAGATGAGAAGAGTGCAACTAGCGGAAGTGAGACAGAAGAAGAAGAAGAGAAGAAACCAATAATTACTAAGTCCCCACCTAAAAGAAGAGTGTTGAAACGTAAAGTGTTTGAGACACCATCACTTAGACCTCAGCCAAAAAGGATTACTACGGAGACCCCTAAGATGCCTCCTGCATCTGCAAAGCACAAACTTGCTCAATCGAAGGCAGTGCTGACCAAGGTCATGAAGAAGCCGAGAAGGAAACTTGTTCTATCAAAAGATGAAGAAGAAACTGAAAGTGATGAAGCAATAAAGGGGAAGGAAACACAATAGGGTTCACATCAACTCCCTATTGAGGAATTGTGTCATAAGCTTACTAGCACAGCTGCAATTGATGAAGTGAAGAAATTAAAGTTTGGACCGCTGAGTATTGGAGATAAAGAAAAAGTTGAGAATGCCATTCTTGAAATGTTATACACCTTCAAGATGCTGCCAATT
Organism: Chamaecyparis obtusa; assembly: GCA_027943335.1. NCBI lineage: Eukaryota > Viridiplantae > Streptophyta > Pinopsida > Cupressales > Cupressaceae > Chamaecyparis > Chamaecyparis obtusa. The sequence continues at coordinate 23,210 of BSBK01010093.1, forward strand.
GAAATTGAAAATAGGATTTTGAAGCAATTGTGAAACCAAGTCACACAAAAGTGGGAGTATGCTTTACAATCAGAGTAGTAAATAAGAGCATGTACATTAGCACAAGTTGAATCCACTCTCACACCTGCAAATATCAAATAGAGAGTCAACCAATACAGAGGCAAGTTTGATCCTAAACTTGGAGCCTATCTTATCCTCCAACACAAGATTGAAGATGTTGTTTAAGAGAGTTTGAAGAATTGGAAGATTGTGTTTGGTTTGATATCGGCCCCGATAGAAGACAAGGATGTTCGAATGATAGTTCAATTGCAACCACTTCAATAGTTGTTGAACCTGACAATAAGCAAATTACAAAGGAGACTATCTCTCCTAAGAAAGTGCAATCATAGGATAATTTTGAGGTTCATATTATTGATATACTGGAGGAGATCCCCATTAAGACATTGTTCCTAACTAAGGATGATCTAAAGAGCACAGAAGCAATGGGAACACCCCTACCAGGTAGTAACACTATACTATTGCAAGTCAAGGATTATCCCACCATCACGAGCACACAATCTACTATTGATAATCCTCCTATAACTAATGTTGCTACTATTGATAAGTTAGTCAGTACAAGTCTTACTGAGGAATCAATCAAGTTAGTACAACTAACTCACTCTGCCAAGAAAGAATTTAAAGTAGAAGATAAAATTCAAAGTCTTCCTAAGGAAGAACACAACACAGAAGGACATGGAACAAAGCTAGATGAACAAGTTGTTCGACCTCATGCCGAGGAAAAGGAGAAAGAAGAAGGAAAAAATCAAGGAAAATTCACTAAAGAACAAGTGCCGAAGGAACAAGAGGCAATCCAAGCTCTTGTACAACTGTCGAGTGGAAGTACTCCACCTAGAACACAAAAGGAGAAAGAAGAGGTAACTATTGATGAAGTAATTGTTATTCCTAAATGGGATACTAATAACCTTACCTTCAAGCAGCTATAGATAATGAAAGATTTGCTGACTAGGAAAAGTAGACAAGTAGAACTCTAATGGGAGCATCAGCAAAAATAGGTTCTTCATGAAATTAAGGACATATTTAATGAAGTTTATGACTTATCTGATGTAAATAGTTTTATTTCCATATTGGAACAACTTGTACATATTGTTCAGAAAGTAAATAATGACACGAGTTGTGCAAGTGATAAGTTATTTGAATGGTCCGAATGTAGATTTGAGACAAAGATGTTGGATAAGATATCTACCGAGATAGTAGTAAAACAAGTTGAGTTGTCAACTTTGGTAAAGGAGACTGAGAGATTAGTTATGGATAGACAGTCTCTACTGGCCAAAATATGCAATGTTGAATTATTTACAGATGAGAATAAATGCTTCCTTGAAACTCTCAAGCAAGAGATCAAAGTTTCAAGTCAGTCCCTCACTTTGGATGCAAGCACAAGTGCCAGACATTATGTTAAGGTAATGCAGACATAGGGTAAGTTAGCCGAGCTGATGGGAAATGATGGAAAGATTCACTCTCATCTACTTTCTATTCAAACTATTCTTACACCACATCTGGAGGATATACAGAGAAAATTAGCCAAGGCTAACACATTAATCTAGAGTGATTCACATTTGTCTATAGCTGAAGGTCTCACCAGTCTGGCCACTGATTTAGAAGTACAAACTGAAGTGTTAAATCTTGCTTCAACTGCATGGATAGATGCATTATACATGATCACGGTGCTTCATAGACCTTTTCTAGAGAAAATTTGTAACTTACCTACTCATGAGGAAATTAGTTGTGTCAAAAACAAGGGGGAATTATCATGACATGAGTGTGAACAGGGACAGGTAACACAATTTTGAATAAGTATATATATCTCAGGGGGAGGTTTTAGGCTAACATATTTTTGTAATTGTATATACGAATGTCATGACAAAGTGTTTTTGCCACTAATGTCAAAGGGGGAGATTGTAGATCTCTATAATTTTGTTGACTATTAGTGTCTTACACTTAGTCATATATCTAGTCAAGGATGGTCAGTCATCACTACGACCAATTCATTCTGTAAAGGCGGAGTTTTGTATTGTATACTTACCGAGCAGTAGTACTGCAAAGTAAAGTCATGGTCACAATATATTTGTAACATGCCGAGTATAGTTATTGCCGAGCTACATCTATCAATGATTACCAAGTGATAGAGAAGTTCAATAGATGCTAAGTATAGTAGATGTCAATGACAGTTGATGCCGAGTGCCAGGGATAACTTTTGTCGAGTTACCCAGAATTGACATACAGGTCTAAAATGGCACAATGATCGAGGTAAACCATTTTTTGAGGATAATTATATTTTTTATATTGTCTATTGAGGTAATCACGGAGGTGGTTACACATCCATATTGCTATCATTGATTCCTATGTATAACCTTTAGAAAATCATAAAATTGTATAGTATAGGCGGAAATAGGAATATATCTGGACCGTAGATCTTGTAATGGTAAAACATTTTGGTTACTATATAAAGTAAAGATCTAGGACAGAGATGTGTGTGTGAATCAAAGAGAGATATTGATACATTGAGATCAGATGAATACTATGAGTATGTGAGTATGAGGAAATGATAAGGAGAAGTATTTAGATCGAGTTCAGTGACCGAGCAGAGCAGTGAAAGGATAGAATCAAGAACAATCAGATAGAAGAGATCACAATTATATAGAAAAGAGAAGATCTATAATCAGCATATCAGTGGAAACTGAAGGATCATATACTGAGACATTTTAACCAGTGTATCAGGGTAAATCTCTTAACCAAGTAGTCTTAGCAGACTTTTATAAATCTCTTTACCTAGTGCTTAGTTTATTGTAAGTTTACAAATCCTTTAACAAGGTAGACTGAATACATCTCTTAGCTTTTAATAGAGAAGACCTTTCACAAGGTAGATCATGATATGATCAAATTTTGTAAGCCCTAATAGGTATCTATATTAGTGAAGATTTGTGGGTGTCATTCCCACCCTAGTTTTACCTTTCAAGGGTTTCTGGGTTACCAAATCTATTGTGTTATGTGTGATTTCATGTATGCTGCCTGACATGATATATTACTTAGAATCTTCAAGTTTTGTTTACATGATGCATAAAGTTTTAATACTTTAAAAGAGATAGAAGTTAGTAAGTTTTGATTCACCCCCCCCTCTCAGTACTACTTTCCCATTTGTATTTCCAACAAAATGTTCATAAAGGAAATACTTCAAAAAGGAATGCTCGAGTTAAAGAATTTTGGTGTAGATATGAGTGGCAACATAGGGTTTCACCTCATGTGCATGGCTTCATATGGCTCGAGAAGGAGTACCTAACACAAAAACTATTGAGTGGTCAAATGAGGAGGAATAAAAAAGTGTTAGAAACACCACAATGTGGGAGCTAATTAAAAATGAATGTAGATGTGGAAAGTACTAAAAAAAATATTCCAAACCAAAATTTTCTACTTCAGGATGAATTTAGGAGATCCTAAATGTAGTATAGACTTTAGTTAGATAGTTGGAAGACTCCACATATGTGCTATGTTTGTAAGAATCTTATCTTAGAATGAAATTATATCGCAACTCTCAATTTCCTATATGAAACAAGTTTCCAAAAGAGAGAGTAAATTATGGGTTTTCATTTGCAAACAATATGGATCCTTGCCCTAAACAAGAAGAACTTAAAAATTTGACTCAAGTTGAAGAGATGCTAATTGGACATGTTAGTCTTATACTGCAAGTTAAACATGCAACTGATGGACACACTATTATTTTTCCACAAAATGTAGAACAAGTATCTAGAGTTTTTCCACATACAATTGAGCATTTTCCAATCATTATCATTTGTAGAAGGGACCAACATGGAATACATTATAACTTTACTATAAATAAGGATTGTGTGTACAAAGTATTGAAATAAAAATTAGAGCATCACAAGTTTTATTGTGATGTTAGAATTTATTTTCTGCCATTTCAGGTGACCCAACTTCTAGAGAACATAAGTCATCACCCATTGACCCGATTGACTAATATGACCCCATTTCAGAAAGGGTGCAAAGTGCTCTACAATAATTGAAATAAGAAAGCTTCATTTAGATGAAGTTTCGACCTTAGCCAGGGCCTCTAAAGCCTTCAAAACTGAGTTCAAAGTTTCTGTACCCTACAGCCAATACCAAAAATTTTCAATATCTTCAAAACTAGACTTGATTTGGCAATGAAAATTTACTGGGGGGCTACTATGACCAAAATGAACCTCCAGGGAAGAAAATAGAACATTCTAAGCTTGAACATAAAACTTACTAAAAATAGTAAATTTCCAAAAATAGAAGCTTTGCACAAGATAGCCCTTATTGAAAAGAAACCAAAAATATTTTTGGGTGATGCAAGATTGCTCTTACACCCAAGATAGTCCTGCATCACATGGCCTACCAATCAACATAGTGTCAGATAGGGATGTTGATTTTATGGGACAGTTCTCAAAGACTTTATGGAAGAGACTAGCCACCAACCTTGCATTTGGTTCATCTTATCATCCTCAAATTGATGGCCAAATAGATTGTTGGGAAACCTCTTAATATGTCTTACAAAGGAGTATGGACAAGTGTGGGACTAGGTATTACCACAAGCTGAATTTTCTTACAATGACAACATAAATAGGTCTACTGGAAAGAGCCCATTTGAAGTGGTCTATGAAATGCACCCAAGAGGTGTGTGTGAAATTAGAGAACTTGGTAATCAAGGGGGAGTGAGTGGTCATGCTGATGACTTTGTTCAATCTATGCAAGAGGTACATGAACAGGTAAGGAGGATATTGGTAGAAGTTAATCAAAAGGTGAAGACTAGAGTTGATGAAAGGAGAAAGGATTTATAATTTGACGTAGGATATTGGGTGATGGCACACCTCAATAAAGAAAGGATTCAGAAGGGCATATCCAACAAGCTCCAAATGAGAATAGTTAGTCCATGTAAGGTTCTAGCCAAGTATGGCTCAAATGCATACAAAATAGGTCTCCCTAGTGACCTATCCATATATCTGGGTTTCAATGTCCAAGACTTGGTTAAATACAAAGGACCTTATGTAAAAGAAGAAGAACATAGTCCAGATGTCCATGTTGATGTCAAAGACCTCAAAATACTAGTCCAAATGAAGCCCCAAGCTGAGAAGATACTAGACTCAAGGGTGAAGAAACAAACTAGGTATGGGGTCTACATGGAGTACCTTGTGAAGTGGAAGTCTCTACCCAAATTAGAGGCTCAATGGATAGAAGACAATAGCTTCAAGAAGCTAGGAATTGATTTGGCACTCTTGTCTCCTAATGACAGTTTTTTTTTGCAGGGGGAGTATGGTGCAGGAGCACCTAAGCTCTTGGTTAGCCTAACCCTAGTTTTTCCTTATAGTGACCTTAGTGAAGTCAATGTCCAATAAGGAATTATTTTAGTCCCTAGTGTGAGTGTGTGAAGAGATCCAATAGGATTAGGATGGTTACTAGTAGATTTTACTAAGGCTTTGATAGGTTTGAGGGGACCTAAGAAGTTTGGCTTGCATGCCATTTGCATATGTTAGTCAGTCAAAGCATAGGATTGACTATGGAAAATGGAGAAATGAGTGAAGTAATGGTCCTAGGATTAATCAAATAGCCTTAGAGTTCATTTGAGACCTATTGGGATGACTTGGTAAAAGTTGTCATAAAAGATATAAAAGTTGTCATGAAAACAATTTGTCAAAGTGACTGTCCAAGAGTGAGGGGTAGTTAGGGGCTTCTAACCAACCTAGCTCAGTTTTCTAAAGCTATATATGGAAATTTTTTGAAAAAAACATAGGGTTGGATCTCAGTGTGAATTTTAGTTTTTGCTTTGCATTAGACTGGTGTGACTGTAACAGTGTAATAGTGAATAGAAGCTCAGTTATCCTTCATCAATGGATTAGACGAAAGAATTTCCTTTGCATGCATTAGTTATTTATGTTTTTCTAAGTTTATTTTGTGTTCTAGTTTGAGTAGCTAGGTTTTCTTTTTGTCTGATAATAAAATCCTCCTCTCTGACCAGTTTGCTAGTGTATTCAAAGTAGAGGTTAATGAAATGGCCCAAGCATGAAATCCCATAGAAGGAACTGTAAAACCTTTTGGGAAAAGCTTGGGTATTGTAAATACCTTGTAAATATGTATTCTTATGTCCAGGTTTGTAGTGGAAGGAATTTTGGAGTCAATCCCTAGGCGAGCCAGAGCATGCCTAGTTAGAGAGCTTGACTTTGATCTAGCAAATGAGAGAAGGCTAGGGGATTGAGGTAGTCAAACCAAGTGTAGAATAGAGAATCTTAGATGTCAAAGACCCAATCCTAAGAAGGAGAGCCTTTGACCAATCCAAAAAGAGGTTTAAACATCAAACCCTCACTGGAAACTAGAGAAACCTAATTAGGCCTAGAAAATAGGCTTGATTGTTGGAAGGTATAGTACGGATGCCTTGAGGACCCAAGAACTTATGAATCATTGATAACTTCCAAAAGGGTGTTAGAATATGTTATTAGTTTGTCAATGTGTTTGAGAAGTTGTGGATTTATGCATTGAAAAATGAGTTGGGAGACCTACAAAGGCCTAATAGGACTTTAGGCTTAGTTTTTGGAGATCGACTTGTGAGGGAAGATAGGTGGCTGGTGGAGCACCTCAAATCTAGGAAAAAAATATGGAGAAGGAGCCTTCTAATATAATTGCAAAGAAATAGAAAGTGTTTGGTAAGAGGATGAATTCAATGGTTGAGTTCATGTGAAGGAGATTAAGGAAAAGGAAGGAAACTACACCTTGGTAGTGAGGTCTAGTGGAGAGGAGGAGATTGGAAAGAATCCCTCAGTGAATTGGGTATAAGAGAACCCTAGAATCAGTCAAGAGAATGCCTAGAGAAAGTCCTAAGCAGAATAGGACTAGATAGCAAAGACCTCTCTATCACAAATATTAGGTAGAAAGTAATTATATCAATATAATCTTAACATTTTCTGATCTCTACCAGTTTCCCAATTAAGTTCTTCATCTTCACAACATTTTCGTTCTTCTCCTTTACTCATTCCACTTATATCATACTTTGAATGATATGGAAACACAATATAAATTATATATGAATTTCTTAACATCAATGAAAAGATAATAACTAATCTAATCATTCTACAAAATTTTATTACTCTAATCTTGGTCGGTCTTCATCATCATCACCATCAGTTATAGTAACAAGTCTTATCTAATTGCTGCCATCAGTCATTCTCTTCAAATAGCAACAATGCCAAGTCCTTCTCTGCTTCAATTTCTTGCACCAATTGGAGTTGTAGCTTTCAATATAGGAGCCTCAACAATTCATTCAATGTTGCAAACACCAATTAAATATTTTTCTCAGCTACAAGGGACATGTCCTACAAGTTTTCAGAAGAAATGACTTGTATCATATATATTTTGATTGATGAAATGACCTTCATTGGTAAAAAATTCATAGAAAATATAGATTGTCAACTCAGAAAAGAATTCCCACAATGTGTTAACATAATATTTGCAAGTACATACCTTTTGTTCTTATTAATGATGTTATAGTATCTATTAATATAACTCATATACAATACCTTCATATGATACTCGTAGATGGTCTGAAAATCATTTTTGTGACTTTCTTTCAGGTATATCTATTTTTTTTTTTGGTGATCTAGTTCAGTTACCTCTAGTCAATGGAAAAATGACATATTAAATAGAAATAGGCAAGAAAAGCTACTTGGTAAGAATTATAACCAGTGGTTACATTAGATAAAATATTTAGGCAATATGGAGAAAACATCCAACAAAGAGTTTGTCAATGTCTGACAAATATGAGAGATGCAAACCAAAAAGTAGATGAATGGAAATTTCTTATGATGAGAACCCTTATAAAGTTAGATTCTTCAAGAAAATATGAGTTTGACAAGATAGTGCATTTTTCTCAATAAATGACAATGTTCATAACCATAAGATGAGGATGTTGTATTCCTTGAGGCATCCTGTTGCACACAATCTTGCAAATAAGTCAAGGAATGGAAATAAAATTTAAGATTGGTCAACTGAAGAACTTGATATAAAGTTATTGTTCTTTAAGGATTCAAGGGTGATGTTTAATAAACATGTACGGATAGAATCCGATCTTGTCAATGGAGCATTGGGATATATTTGGAATATTGTGTACAAACCAAGAACTACTCCATGTGTCAACCAACAACATATGTCACTGTTGAATTTTATAATTATTCTAAAATATCATCTCAGCCACCAAGTTTCAAGACAAATGAAGTCAACTAGATACGGAAAACTCCCTAAATTGGCCATGTGGTGTATATAGCATGATGTGAGATTAGTGAGGAGATCAGTTAGTTTCATCTGTCACATGGTGTTTAGTCCTTCAAATTTTCTGCACATATCTACATGTGCTTGATAATTATTATACATGCCTCGATATTATGAAGCCCTCTTTTAAGATGCATTTATAACAGGCAAGATTGGCTTATCTTCTCATTCATTCTAACAGATTTGAGTGAGTTTGGCTTTTCCCCATCTGAAAATGTCAATGTCTTTGGAGTCTTACATCAAGTGTGACTCTTGCAATCAATTTCACAGGAGCCTGTTGCCTAAAAACTACCAAATTTGGATTGCTCTGAATGTGGATGAAATAGTTCTTCCCTTGCGAATTGATGATATGGTAATGGATGCGATGTTTTCTATTAATTCTCCTACTATTTTCTAGAGTATTCGACAGGTAATTGGGGAAGAAGTCCTTTCCCCCTCAACTTGACATTTTCTATTTCCATCAAACATAGTGGCTATCTTCTTCTCGAATGTCATGGATTTATTACAGTCGGTCTTTCTACTAAAAATCTTGGTGAGGAAGGTTGTCCTCTGACAATTTTGGAATGAAAATAAACTAGAAAGGCTTTGCAGTAGTATGATTTATGGGCTAGGTAGGCATTAGTTGGTGGGCTATTTCAAAGGTCTCAATTATTATGGAGGCATGAGTTCATGGTTATGTATGATGCTCTTCAAAATTCATTTGTGAAACAGAACCCTCGCATCATGAAATTGGCTCTTCAAACTACAGCTAGGGCTCTGAGATTTTAGCTTGAAGAAAGAGTGAAGCGTACTAGCTATGTTTGTTGGAAATATTCAGGAATTAACCAAGTTACTGAGAGGGGAGGGGTGAATCAGTAACTCCAAATTTTCTTCTAATTTTAACATGTATTTTACTTTTTAACCTTTGCATACAGAAAGCATGAAACTTGAAAGCATTCAGAATAATGACACATAGATTTGGTTACCCAGAAACCGTCCAAAAGAAAGTAAAACTGGGGTGGGGATGAAACCCACAAAGCTTTAATACTGCAAAATAAAGTTGGCCGATTAAGGCTTACAATTTGATCACTTCTGATGATCTGCCCTGTTAGGAGCAATAAGGATTGATAAATCCACCCTGTTAAAGGATTTACAAACATACAGTGAAGTATGCACTCGGTAAAGAGATTTATACAAAGACTGTTAAGTCTACCCGGTTAAAGGATTTAGTACTGATTCACCTATTAGAATGAAACAGTAGATCTCTGCTTTGCAACTGGATTGCTGATTGAGATTCTCTGATGTACTGATCACCTTCTGTGATGAATTTGTCTTTGCTGAACCTTATACTTCTGAAGCCTTCTACAATTCTCTTATCTCTGCCTTTCTTTTTCTTTCACATATATTCTCCTTGATACATTTCATCTTTTTACAACATTGTTTATATACAGGTTTTAAACAATTAATTACAATTACAATTACACAGTCGGCTTGACAAATAAACATAAGTGCTACTAAGTTGGCCCAAGTAGTTACTCGGTTCCTTCAAACTGACTCGGTGACTTTCTGATACTTGGCGTTCACTGCATTACTCGGTATCGTCATGCACTCGGTAGAAGTGAAGGCACAGTTCATACTGATCACTCGGTAGGTATTGAACTCGGTAAGTACTGGTGACTCGGTAGACAAAGTGTTACTCGGTTTACATTGTCCTGATCGGTTTGTACTAACTTGCTCAGTTTGCACTGTCTGCTCGGTTTGCACTGTCTGCTCGGTTTGCACTGTCTGCTCGGTTTGCACTGTTTTCTCGGTTTGCACTGTTTGCTCGGTTTGCACTGTTTGCTCGGTTTGCACTGTTTGCTCGGTTTGCACTGTCTGCTCGGTTTGCACTGTCTGCTCGGTTTGCACTGTCTGCTCGGTTTGCCTTGTCTGCTCAGTTTGCACTGTCTGCTCGGTTTGCACTGTCTGCTCGGTTTATATCCAGAATGCAAATAAGTGTTGTCACTAGTGGCAATTCTGCTTAATGCCAACAATCTCCCCCTTTGGCATTAGTGACAAAAACACTTATTAGCCAAAATTTATATACACCGAATCATACTGAGTTTTATTTTGATTTTTCAAAATTTGTCTTTGTTATAGGGCTTTATACATTGTCTCCCCCTTTCAATGTGCTAACTGTTCCTTATACAAATCTATACAGTATACATATCTCTCCTTCTATACATATCTCCCCCTTTTTGACGATAATGCCAAAGGTGCATATACAAGTTATTTACAGAGAGAATCCAAAATTTGATAAGAAATCAGAATGTACCTTCATTATTAGTGTCAGGGTTCTGTCCCAACTTTCTTGCAGGATTTTACATGTTTGTATAGCAATTTGGACTTCTGCAGAGAGTTCAATCATGTGATCTGCTATAGAGAACTGATTGTCATGAATCAATGTTCTGGAATGTTCAATGTCCTTATACATTGTATTCATGATGGGAAGGATCATGTGTTGGATGTCTAACAGTGTGGACCGGATCTTTGAGTTTTCTTTCAATAGATCAGACTGCATATTAGATAGGTGTGAGATTTTCATGTGATGAGCAGAGCTTGAACTTGGTTCAAGTTGCAGCTTCTGTATGCTAATCTTCATATCCTCATCCATTTTATTCATTTTATCTTTAACATCCTTTGTGAACTCGGCAAAATTGCATAGTCTGGCCAAAAGAGAGGTAGCATTCGAATAAATAGACTCTATGTTAGACAAAACTGAAGACAATTCCACTTGGTTAATAGCTATGTGCTGAGCAATGTGCTCAAGCACTTTATTGTTGAATCTCTTCTCGGCTCTTTCAACTAACTTTTCTGTCCCGGATGAGTCCTCATTGTATTTCTCAACTGCCTCTGCTAATTGTAACAAAACATGCTGGGAGGAGTCTACTTTAATGCCTAATGCATCAGACAAAATGTCCTTAGCATCCTTGATGATTTGATACTCCTTGTCTCTCTCCTCTTTAAGCTTCTTTTGTTTTGCTTTCTTTTGGAGGATCTCACCTATATTCTGCATCTGGTCTGCTGAGAGATTTGCAAAATCTAATATAGGAATCTCTATCTCTTCATCTAGGTCTATATCCTCAACTATATTTTTACCCAAAAATTTTATATTCGGTAGAGCCTTAGGCTTATCTGTACTTAATGCTCTTTTAGTAGTGACAGTAGATAAAGTAGGGCTGGCTATTGATACTAGTATACTTTCTACTGGAGAACTTAAAATATTTACACTTGAAGATTCAAAAGCTGGAAAACTTACTGGTACAGGAGACTGTAGCTCGGTAGAAGAAATGGTAGCTGCCTCTGATGTTGCTATGGATGATTGGACAAATGTGGAAGTTGTCACAACCATGCTTGAAGGTGTCTCTGGGCTGGATGTAGAGATTTTCACTGGAGAGGTAGGAAGGGATGCAATGACTTCTGCTGCTATCCTTACAGTATCATCTACCTCAGTATCTTCTTCTTGTTCATCGCTGTCATCTTCAATATCTTTTATTATTACAGTTTCAATGCTCGGTTGGTGAAGGTGGTATATGTTCTTCCATGTGGCTTTTGCAGCCTTCACAACCGATTCAATATTGTTGATCAAAATCAAACAAGTATTGAACTTCAATGTCATCTTATTTTCATTTTCTTTTAGTGCCTTCTTTACTTCATCATTGTCCAAGCTCGGCATCAACTATCTCAGGTTTTGATCAAATATGTCTATCACAGTTTGCCTTGCATTGCTCCATCTCATTCTTATTGGATTCAATAGAACTGCTGGAATCTGTGGGGTAATTTCTTCAGGAGAGTATTTCCACTGTCCCATCTTCTCAATAACAGCATCTTCTATTTCCTTTTGTTCTGCTTCCGATCTGGTTTCATATTTCAAGGATTTTATGTTACTTACTCCAGATCCTGATCCATCTCTAAAGAGTTTGAGCTTTTCTTGAAGGGTTAGAGGAGGCCTTTTGAATACTATGTCTTTATCTGCCTTTTCTGCCTTGTCTGCCTTGCCTTTTGTATTTCTCCTTGTAAACACAGCAGTGGGAGGCACAGATGCCTTAGTGATGAAAACTTTTCCTTTCTTCTTTGCAGGTTCTGGTTCTTCTATTTTCTCATCCTTTTCTCCTTCTTTTTCATCTATTTCTTCTTTGTCCTCGGTTATCATTTGCATTTTGGCTATCCTCTTCTTTCCTTTGTTTACCGCCTGTGGAAGCTTTATGCTCAGTTCAATTCTCACCTTAGCTTCATCATATGTTCCAAAATATGGAGCTTTGGGATTGACAGGCTGATTTAGAAGAGCTTCAATGATATTCTTGGTTTCATCAATATTTACCTCATACGGAAGAGGTTTTACATATACAGTTCTTGGTTTAACTGCTTGAATATACACATTATCACAATCTACCATAAAACAGATGTCATCTTTGTAATCTTCCACCAACTTCTGTGGAATCCGGAATCTGTCATTCATTTTCTCTTTGAAAGACTCAAAATAGTTATCCATGATGCTTTCAAAGTTTTCACCCATTTCTGCGATGTATTCATTTATTTCATAGAGTACTGGCACATCTTTTCTCCATACAACTTTTCCTTTAGAAGGGAAGAATTTCTGAACATAGAAGAATAAACAGACTAACAAGGATCCAAACTTACATGGATTGTTTTTGGAAGTTTTGATGCTTTCCATGTTCTTGTTAAACTGTTTCAACAATAAGTCTGCTAGGTCAAATGTCAAGTTGTTTTTGACCACTTTGTATGCTAGGTCAACAGCTTCACAGGAGACACTGTTCTGTCGACTAGAACTGTAAATCTTGTGGGCAATGATATGTGTACCAAACTTCAGTTCGGCATCGGTAATGCTGCTAACCTTCATGCCTCTACCATCCCACTCGGCTAGGGTTTTCTTCTCTAGTTCTGTCCGACCTAGGGTTTTGGTAGTTTTAGCTTTGTTCAACATGGGAAGACCGGTGATTTGTTGAATCATTTTCTTTGTGATCTCAATAGGTTGCTCAAGCCAAATCTTGCCATCGTGTACTCGGCTGAGAATGTACCTAACCCATTTATCTTGAAAGTTTCGAGGAAGATGTGCAATGTGAACTAAACCCTTATCTTCCAGATGTTTGTGCTCGGGTTTCAAAATACCATCCACACATAGTTCCTCACGCACAATGTCTAGTTCTAGATTTCCCATTTCTTGAATTGAACAGTTAAAATGATTACGGATATCATTGATAAGCAGTACCTTAGGAGGAATCTGAGATTGAGCTCCGTTCGGATCTAGGGCTGCTGCAATAGCGGGCACGATCTTAAAATCTGGTGCTTTCCACTCCCCTTGGACTAACATATCTGATCCTTTCTTCGCTGAAGTGCTGGATGATGCCATGGTAGCTCACAAAAAAATTTCTTTCGCAAAATTATTAAATCGCCGGGTTGCCCTTGAAGTTTTCTGCTCTCAAAGTGCTAAAGATTCGCGGTGAAGAATGAGTTCGATTACTTGCCTTTTTGTTTACAATTCTGTCATTAATGCTCATTTCAAATTAGGGTAGGAATTCTGACAGACTGTCACCCACCAAAAATTAATTGCTCAGAAAAGACTTCGCAACTCGGTGAACTCGAGAATTCATAATGCTCCGACCTCGCTCGGTAAAGACAGGTACCGACCTTGCTCGGTGAAGACTATACCGACCTTGCTGTGATCTCACTGCATCTTGCATGCTGATTTAGACTTTTTTTCTTTTAATTTTGGTTCTGGAACTGCTTGAGATTGATCTATGAGAGTACAGTTCCAGTGCTTCCTTGGAAATTTAGTTTGAGTCGGTAGAGCCATCCATTCCATTACTTGGACTGGATTGCTCGGTAGCTTTAGGAATCCATTTTTGTCTTACCTGTTTCCTGACCTTAGTTGCTTCATTCTTCTTTCCTTCTTCAATTTCACTAGCATTCATGCAGTTTCTGGCTATGTGACCGAGTTTAGTGCATTTGAAACATCTTATGGTAGTATCTCTTTTCCTTAGATGATGTTTTATGCAATTCATGCCAATGTGTCCATATTCTCCACAGTAATGACATCTACACCAGGTGTTGTAGTCCCATCCAAACATTGCTTTCACAATTTGTTCTACTGGATTAAATGTCTTGGATCTGCACTCGGATGCCTTGTGACCTTGTTTGTTGCACTTGTGACAATTACCTCTGAATCTAGGTTTTTCCCTGCATTCATTTGCTTTGTGACCGGGTTGATTACAGCTATAACATTTTCCATTGAATTCTGCTTTTTCATTTTTCCAACATTTATTTGAAGTATGTCCTATTTTACCACAATGATTACAAGTAGGTTTTTGATTTCTTTGAGTACCTTGTTTAGAGGATTCGCCTTCTTCTTTGTATCCAAGTCCTGCTTTTCCTTTTTGCCTATGAAGATTTCATTCATACAGCTGATTCAAGTCTTCTTGACTTTTCAGCATTCCTTCATTGATTTGTTTTTCAGCGTTTAGGTCATCCATCAATCTTAGATTGGTTTCCTTTTTAGATCTTAGTTCTTCTCTTGTGTTTTCTATTTCTGAACTTAGATTTAGAATTTCTTCATTTGTATGAGAGATCTGATCAATTAGATTTTCTAGCTGAAGGGTTTTGTTTTGGACTTCAATGTTTCTTCCATCCAATTCATCTTTCAACTTGTTTCTTTGTTCCAAGATCTCACAGAATCTTGTAGAGTGTAGTTCTTGTTCTCTTTTCAATTTTCTCACTTCTTCCTGCAGAGACCCATTCTTTTCTAGGAGTTCTTTGATAGCATTGTTTGCTTCATCTGAGTTATTTGAGGGAAGAAGATCTTCAATCTTTTCTTCAATGTAATTCTGATCATTCATCTGATTTGCAAGTTCCTTCCTTCTCCTTAGGGATTGGGAAAGATGTTCTTTTGCTTCTTTGAGTTTAGCTATGGCCATTTCCAGATCTAGCTTTTCATTTTCAATCACCTTGTTCAGTTTGAATACCTCCATTGTCTTGGATCTTTGCTCAAGCTAGTTAAGCTTTGTCTTGAGAACCAATGCAGCTCTGATACCAATTGTTGGAAATATTCAGGAATCAACCAAGTTACTAAGAGGGGAGGGGTGAATCAGTAACTCCAAATTTTCTTCTAATTTTAACATGTATTTTACTTTTTAACCTTTGCATACAGAAAGCATGAAACTTGAAAGCATTCACAATAATGACACATAGATTTGGTTACCCAGAAACCTTCCAAAAGAAAGTAAAACTGGGGTGGGGATGAAACCCACAAAGCTTTAATACTGCAGAATAAAGTTGGCCGGTTAAGGCTTACAATTTGATCACTTCTGATGATCTGCCCTGTTAGGAGCAATAAGGATTGATAAATCCACCCTGTTAAAGGATTTACAAACATACAGTGAAGTATGCACTCGGTAAAGAGATTTATACAAAGACTGTTAAGTCTACCCGATTAAAGGATTTAGTACTGATTCACCTGTTAGAATGAAACAGTAGATCTCTGCTTTGCAACTGGATTGCTGATTGAGATTCTCTGATGTACTGATCACCTTCTGTGATGAATTTGTCTTTGCTGAACCTTATACTTCTGAAGCCTTCTACAATTCGCTTATCTCTGCCTTTCTTTTTCTTTCACATATATTCTCCTTGATACATTTCATCTTTTTACAACATTGTTTATATACAGGTTTTAAACAATTAATTACAATTACAATTACACAGTCGGCTTGACAAATAAACATAAGTGCTACTAAGTCGGCCCAAGTAGTTACTCGGTTCCTTCAAACTGACTCGGTGACTTTCTGATACTCGGCGTTCACTGCATTACTCGGTATCGTCATGCACTCGGTAGAAGTGAAGGCACGGTTCATACTGATCACTCGGTAGGTATTGAACTCGGTAAGTACTGGTGACTCGGTAGACAAAGTGTTACTCGGTTTACATTGTCCTGATCGGTTTGTACTAACTTGCTCGGTTTGCACTGTCTGCTTGGTTTGCACTGTCTGCTCGGTTTGCACTGTCTGCTTAGTTTGCACTGTTTGCTCGGTTTGCACTGTTTGCTCAGTTTGCACTATCTGCTCGGTTTGCACTGTTTGCTCGGTTTGCACTGTTTGCTCGGTTTGCACTGTCTGCTCAGTTTGCACTGTCTGCTCGGTTTGCACTGTCTGCTCGGTTTGCACTGTCTGCTCGGTTTATATCCAGAATGCAAATAAGTGTTGTCACTAGTGGCAATTCTGCTTAATGCCAACAATGTTATCTTGGATATGCTGAATCTTTCCAATGTGGACTATGCATTATAGAGTTTTGAGGGGTTGTCTTCAGGGGTTTCTCTTCGGGGGAAATCTTTGAGTCAGGGTTTGGTGCATGGCACACAAGATGTTAATGATGTAGCTAATCAGGTGAATTCACTCAAAGTAACCACTTTTCTAGGGAAGGCGGCCATTTTTGCAGGATGGAAAATGCCCCACTCAGGTGTGCAAATTCATAGTTGGGAGCATGAGGTAGCCGCTCGGTCCCCTTTTGATTTGGGCCTAGATAGTAGGTCAAGGTGGGAGGCATTTCCCCACAACCAATCATCCATTGGCTAGGAGTGTACGTCATGAGATTTGGTGGTGGTGCATGGGGAGGAATCTGTAGAAATGGAGGAATAAGAATGGATACGCAAATGTTTTTTGATATTTTGAATTATGATTAAATATTGTCAAAATTTGATGAATTTGTATTTAATTGCTCAAAATTTTGTAAATATGGGAGGAAGGATATTCTCCGAATTATAATGTTGAGCAGTTAATTATCGATATAAATAGTTGTAAATATCGATGATCTTTTTATGTGAGCAATGATGTCAGGTTTTCTTACTAATTCTTTCCCGGTTGAGCTATTTTGAATCAGCTTTTTTTTTAAATAATAATATATATAGTGGTTCACCCACTTTTGTCAAAAAAAATAAAAAAAATATTCTGAAATATCATACAATGACCACCATCCAAAAATAGTTCTAATAGCACCAATACAGAGGTTTAGAACCTTTTAATTACCATTAAGGTTAGCATGGGTGTTGACAATTCATCAATCTCATGGACTAACTCTTTCAAAAGCCATAGTTGATATAGGCCCAAGAGAAAGAGCAGGATTGACATTTTTGGTCGTATCTCATATAAAGTCTCTAGAAGGATTGAGAATAATTCCACCATTCATATATATGACTTCTATGAAAAATAAAAAGTGGGAAAGAAATTTCCAAGTAAAAAGTAGCAGAAATCATACTTGGATGTCTTGAAAATCAATGTTCTCTAATGATATATTTTCAAATTTCTATTAAGAAATATACTATTAATTATTCTCCTACATGATTATCTTAAAATTCCCCTCAATTATTTTGAAGCAATAAATTAGTAGATTATATTTGGAAATCATGTCCACTTTTGGCTCAATGTGTAGATCAATAATCAAAATCATATCATATTTCAATACTGATATTTTTATTTATTTAAATAAAAATAAGTTACACACATTCAAAGATACTATTTGACCCTAAGTAACAAGTAAAGTTCCAAATGATCAATACAAAATGATTACCTCATTATTTTTTATTTATAATGGTTGTTAAAATTATTTTTATAACATTTCATCATAATAAGTTAATTCATATATCTTATTTTAAGTGACTTTACTAATTTTCCAATAAGGTATTAGTAAACGTTATTGATTTTTAAAAAAAAATTCCACTAATCATGTATACTTTTCTTCTCATTATTTATATATACTAATATTTGTTTAAAATTTTGAAGCATAACATTCAAGCTATGGATGCCTCAGATAGAGAGTCACAAATTATTTTTATGAGCCCAACTGCTTCTATGGGGCCCTCACATGATTTCTATGAAACTAATGTGGATAAATGTACACAAATATTTATAGATTTGTGCAAGAATATGATCAAAGCTATTGAGAACACTGCATTATCCATTGACTATGTTGAAGAACTCAAAATATTGAAGATGGAATATGTTGCAAAATTTGTACGTGAGACATCTACAAAAAAAAATTTGATGTTTTTCCATCAATGATGAAAGAATCCTATCATGATCATTGTTCAAATAAAGGTCACAATACCCTCTTCATCATTGAAGAATATATCATGTACTTACATCATTATGAAGAACTATTTTCTACATAGAGTTAGTTCTTATCTTGGATTTGATACTTCTTACATCATCTGAAAAGTTGTAATGGGACTTATATTTCCCCTTTCATCTATGTAATTTTGATAAACAACAAGTGAAAAAAAAATTATTTGTGATATTGAAATGATGTCTACTATTATACAACTTGCAAGGTTTTCAACATATTTTATTGATGCAGGAGCATCCAAGGATCAATATTGTTGACTCAGATGTGGGTTTTGGTCGAGATTTACTTTCGAGGGTAATGATTTTTTACTTGGATGTGGGTTTTGGCTGAAATTTTATAGACAGTTGTGTGTGGAGGAGTTATTTGGATTGTTGATAGAGATCAGCTCGATAGGTGGCCATTTTGACCTTTTTTCGAGAGCCAAAAATATCATCTTGGCCTCTAAGTTTGGCTTTCTGTGTTTTTTAGAAAGTTGTTTTTGTAATAAATCCGAAATCATGTTCTTGATTTCATAGATTAGTTGGCAATTCATCTTGCCTTAGTTGGGGGCATTTCTTGGGAAAAATCAAGATTTGTAGGATGGGTTTTGAAAAATATTGAAAATGGAAAAATATGATTTTCCCAAAAATCTGCCAAATATGGTAATTTTTGAAATTGTAATAAGTAGTTGTTTTGTTTCATTGTAGAGGTAGAGTAAGTTGGAGAAAGATTAATGAAGAATTTAGAGTTCTAAAATTTTGTGTTATTTATTTTCTGAATTGTTGTTCTTGAAGGATTTGGCCTACATCATTTATTGAAC
>BSBK01010093.1:47500-50224 GCA_027943335.1 Chamaecyparis obtusa
TTTGAAAAGTTGAGAGAAGAGAATTGTTGATTAATTTGAAGAAGTGAAGTTTTGTGAAGAAAGAGTTAGTGTATTTGGGATTTGTAGTTTCAACAGAAGGTCTGAAAATGGACCCAGAGAAGGTACAAGCTATTCTTGAATGGCCTACTCCAAGGAATGCTACTGAGGTAAGATCTTTTCATGGTCTAGCTAGCTTTTACAAAAAGTTTATCAAAAATTTTAGCAGTATTTGTGGACCCTTGACTGAAACAATGAGAGGGGATAGAAAAGAATTTAAGTGGACTAATGGGGAAGAAAAGAGTTTTCAATTATTGAAACAAAAAGTTACAGAACAACTTATTTTAGCACTTCCAGATTTTAATAAGGTGTTTCAAGTAGATTGTGATGCTAGTGGTACTGCAATAGGAGCTGTTATGAGCCAAGAAGGTAAACCTGTTGTTTATTTCAGTGAGAAGTTAAATGATGCCAAGAGGAAATATTCTGTTTATGATTAGAAATTTTATGCTATAGTTCAGGCATTAAAGAAGTGGAGATATTATCTGCTTCCTAACGAGTTTGTTTTGTATACTGATCATCAAGCTTTGCAATATTTGAATAGTCAAGGAAAATTGAATCAAAGGCATTTGAAATGGGTTGAGTTTTTGCAGAGTTATACATTTGTTTTGAACACAGAAGTGGAAAGTCTAACAGGGTTGCAGATGCTCTTATCAGAAGGTAACTATTGCTGACAGAAATGCAGATTGAAGTGGTTGGGTTCAAGGAACTCAAGAATTTGTATCCAGAGGATCCTGATTTTGGTGAAGCTTGGAAAGCTTGTACAGATCCTGTTACTCTAGACAAAACACAATGGCTGGATTTCATCATCCAGGATTATATGCTATTCAAAGGGAGTCAGTTGTGCATTCCACGAAGTTCTATGAGGGAGAATCTCATCAAGGAGAAGCATAGCGGAGGATTGGCTGGACATTTTTGTTGTAATAAAACCTTTGCTTTGGTTGGTGAGAATTATTATTAGCCACAATTGCAGCAAGATGTGAAGAAGTTTGTAGAGAGTTGTAAGTATGTCAGATGGTGAAAGGAGTGAAGCAGAATATAGGGTTGTATCAGCCATTACCTGTACCAGAGAAGCCTTGGGAGGATATCAGCATGGACTTTGTTCTTGGTTTACCGAGGACTCAGCGGGGACATGATTCAATTTTGTGGTGGTTGATAGATTTTCAAAGATGACACATTTCATTCCTGCAAGAAGACTGATGATGTTGTTCATGTAGCAGAATTGTTTTTTAGAGAAGTAGTGAGACTTCATGGTTTGCCAAAGACCATAGTTTCAGATCACGACACTAATTTTGTTAGATATTTCTGGCGTACATTATGGAAGAACTTGAAGATAGATTTGAAGTTCAGTTCATCACATCATCCACAAACTGATGGACAAACGGAGGTGGTGAATAGGAGTTTGGGAAATTTGCTGAGATGTTTGGTTGGAGATAAGCCAACAGGATGGGATTTGATTTTACCACAAGCGAAATTTGCATACAATAATTCTGTCAACAGGAGCACTGGTAAATCACCATTTCAGATTGTATATGGAAGTAGTCTAAGAAATGCATCTAAACTGAGGAAGATAGATAAAGGAGAAATAAGTAGTGCTGAAGCTAATGATTTTGCAAAACACTTGAAGAACATCCATGGGGAGGTGAGGAAGCATATTACTAAGATGAACGCACAGTATAAGGCTAAGGAAGATGAGAAAAGGAGGTATAAGAAATTTCAGGTTGGTGATGAAGTCATGGTTCATTTGTGGAAGGAGCAGTTTTCAATTGGTACATATAACAAGCTGAAGATGAAGAAGTTTGGACCATGTAAGATACTTGAAGAAACATGATTCAGGAAATGCATATGAGGTAGAATTGCCTACTGAGCTAAATATTTCACCAGTGTTTAACATTTCAGATCTGACAGAGTATCATGAAGGAGGTGTTGAAGATGAGATCACAACAGCACAGTGGAGTATTCCAGCAACTAGTTCAGACACTAAGGAGATTGAAGATATATTGGATAGTGTGTTGGTAGAAGCACAAGAAACAAGACATATGAAGAATATCTGGTTAAGTGGAAAGGATGACCTATTGAAGATTCATCATGGCTAACAAGGGTGGAGGTTAACCATCTTAGTTTTCCTCTGCACACCTGAGTCGTGACAGGGTCACTTCTCAAATTACCCCGGGTGTCTGATGCAGGAGCATCCTGGGTGTAAGAGCAATCTTGCATCACCCAAAAATATTTTTGTTTTTATATTCAATAAGGGCTATTTTGTGCAGAGCTGCTATTTATGGAAAGTTACTATTTTTGGTAATTTTCGTATGTGTTCAGAATGATCTGATTTCTTTCTTGGAGGTTCATTTTGGTCATATAAGTCTTCCAGTAAAGTTTCATTGCCAGATCAAGTGTATATTGGAAGATATTCAAGATTTTCGGTATTGCCAGCAGGGTACAAAAACTTTGAACTCAGTTTTGAAAGCTTTAGAAGCCCCGGATGAGGTCAAAAATTTGGGTGACAAGTGCGTGCGTTGGTCAAGCCTGTAACGAACTTCGTGGTATTTCCGAAATGGGGTTATAATTGCCGAGCGGGTCAACGGGTGATGACTTATGGTCTTCGGAAGTTGGGCCATCTGAAATGGCAGAAAATAATTTTCTTCAAAATTTCTGTTCGGGTTTCAAACG